>SNQJ01S0014181.1:44334-55763 GCA_010110895.2 Picea sitchensis
ATAATCAGGCTCCACAACCAACACTGCACAACTCGTAGTTTCTCTAAGACTTACTCTTTCTCTTGTTTCAAGGCTTCTGTAGCCTTCTCCTTTTCTTCTTGGACTCTATGAAGTCAAGCCTCTATCGCATCTGCAAGTCTTCTTAATTGGGCAGGATCATCCCCCAATTTTGCAACTTATGACGAAGAGGGCACAGTAGGCACTGCACGAATGGATTGAATAGCTTGTTGTTTTTCCTGTAATTCCTTCACAAATATTCCATACATATGCTCCTGCTTCACTCCATATCTCTGCAAGAGATCCTCAGATGCATCCTCCATGGCTCCTTGGACCAAGACGATGTCGACCTTCGTGAGCGTGGCCTATAGTTGGGGCTTGCTAGCCCGCGTCTTCTTTCTTGCTGAAGGTTTTTGCGGGGAAACCTTCCTCTTTTGTGGTGTTACTGTTTCAGTAAGGGGATCTTTTGGCGGTGTAGTTTTGCCTTCTTCTTGTTTTTCTCCTTCATCCCCTCCTTCTTGTCCATTTACTTCATCTCCTCCTCTCAGTGAGTAGGATCCATTTCCTTCAGAAGTGTTGTCCTCCTCGTCAGTCTCTATATTCTGGACTTCCACCTTTTTCTTCTTCTTCTTCACACTAGATTGTCTTGCATGCTTGACACAGGTGACAAGGGAGCTTCCTATGATGTCAGTTTCGAAGAGTTCTGCATCATCGACCGGTACAAGGAACTCCTCTGGCCATTCCTTCGTGATCTTCTCCATGTCTTCGTCTGTCAACTTGTAATATGATTGTAATTCTTCCTTTCTCTCGTCTTTGCACGTAGTGATATAGATAAATGCCAATCTGTGTGGAACTTGGCTATTGGTTTGCACTGGTGAAAGGTGCACGGTGTCATGAATAGAAATGCTTCAATGGAAACCTTTGTTTGTTTATAGTATGCATGGAACACATCATTCGACTTCCATTGCTTCAACATGTCGTTGGTGCACCACAAGGTAGAAAACCTAGTGGCCAATGGATCCGATGGTTCAATCTCCAAGAAGTTGTCTCCTTCAGGCATTTTCCAAGCAAAAAATGAAATCAACATGACCAGTGAGATAAAGTGGAAATCGTATCCCTGATCCTGAGCTTCGCAGTAGTCTTCCTCAAGCTCATTGACGATGTAACTCGCCCAATTCATTTGCATTCCCTCCACACATTTTCCTGTAAGGTCCACCATGAACCCGATGACCTGTGTGGGGTGATTCTTTCTTACAAGCTTGCCATCTATGAGTTGGAAAGTGAGGTGCACTACACCATCCTGGATAGAGGCTACCTTGTAGCCTTGCTTTCCCTTTTTGACTTCGTCATAAGCCTCCTTGATGCGTTGTGCCAGGGAGCGATCTGAATCCTTCCCTGGGTAAAACTATTGAGGGTCAAGTTCCTGCATGCTTAAGCTTATAATCAAGTGGTTCTGTGGGGAGCGAGAATAACATAGTTCTTTCTGTCTCAAAGGTTGAAGTCACTATTCTTCAGTAGTGGGATATGTCCTTACTGGTTCCCAACTACGTGTATTCCTTTCAGGATGTATGCGGTGATCAAAATGTATTCATAGTCGCGTGGGATGTTGTCATGGTTAACCACGCCAGCCAACAGTGGAATATAATCTGGTAAGATCGATGGGATCTACTTCGCATTCACCATATCTCTACGATTCTTACTTTGTTTCTCAGTCGCGAGGTTAACATGACCAGAATGATGTCCACTCGAAGAGGAAGCCTGCAGTCCCCTAGTTGAAAATGCTTGTATTCATTCAGACATAGCTCTATCATCCATGAACTTCTTAAGAACCTCCTCGACGGACTCTTCTAACTCAGTGGGTTCACCCGACATTCTCCCTGTTAAACGGACAGGTCAGGGTAGGCAAACGGATAACTGGACAGTGATATCTAGATTCGAAATCACAGTTTGACACACAATCAAGTCTATGTTAGCTCAGTTAATCACAGGTGGAAAAAAGTGGTCCCAGCGCAGCGTCCGACGGGTTAAATAAGCGAGCATCATAATGGATTCTTCCAACATGCATGAATGCTTCCATCAATGCGAATCGGTTTGTTATGGTGCAGTCTCAACATCCCAAAAGTGGTCCATCCTCCCATAAATGCATTTCATGACCGTTCTGGAGCTTCGTTCTAATGGTCGGGGCGCCTCCAACGGTCATATAGCTTCGCCAGGGCGAAGTCCCATTCTGCGCATTTCTACTGTTCCGGTGAGGTTCAAATCTTGCGAACCTACCTCCTGTGAGGTTCCAGTCTGTGAAGTATTCCATCTGTTCTTTGTAGCTTCCTATAGTTTTTTTAACTTGGGTTTCTTTTTATTTATCTTCCTTGCCTTCTTCCCTGTAATCTGATTTTCTCTAATATTTTATGGAATTCTCTTTCCATTCTTATTCTTATCCTCTCCTATCAAAGTGACTTTGCACTGTTGATGTGCTCTCAAAGGGTTAGAAATTAATACCTCTTCTCTTATTATTTCCAAGGTGGTTATTATGCTTTCTTTCATAGATAGATCCTTCAAACCTTCTTGCATTCTTTCAACTTCGACAACTGATTATTTTGTCATATGTTGCTTCGACTTATCTTCTCGTTCTTTTATGAGTTGATCTATTTTTATAGCTATGAAATCCCTTAGTTGTTTCTTTTTATTTTCTGTAGCTTCTTCCTTTGCTTTCCTTCTGATCTAATCCTTCTCAATCCAATTCTTTCCTAGTAAAAGCGAGAAAGGGACGATGTTCTCAACAAACTTAATAACTTCAAATTCCTCTTCAGTCGATGTTCCATGGATAATAATAGGTACATGAGTAACTCTTCCACATAAAGTTATCATATTTCCCTTAAACAAACCTATTCTTCCCAATGAAGGTACCATAGCAGGATTTCCCAAAACTTCCACAGTATCTTCTGTCATAATATTCACTAGTGTTTCGTCATGCAAGACACAGTCTATGTCGAAGTCTTCTATTCTTGTACTTATGCATTGTTTTTCTTTCAATATCTCTAGTAAACTAATATCTTTATGAACATCCATCATTTCTTTCAACTGCAGTAATGTAGTCTGGAATTCCTCTGATCTATTCTCTTTCTGATTCTCTAACATGTTCTTAGTCTCTAGAATTTTGTTTTTTTGTCTCAAGTTCATCCTTTCAACTTTAGCAGTCATCCTTAGAGAATCCTCAACCTCATGACCAACAATTTTACAACAAAGAAAAATAGGACATGTACCAGGGCATTCCTTAGCAAGATGTCTCGGTCTTCTGCAGTTATAACATAGTGTCAATCCTCTTCTCCTCTTGTATGTTCCCCAACTTATCATGTACTGCGCACTAGGATCACAGTGATGGACTTGCAATCTGCAAAAATTCTATCTAGGTTATTGCATCCACTTATTAGTCCAACAATTATTTCTATGCATAGGAATAGCATATCTTTCTTCCTTTCTATTATATTTACTTAGATCAACGCTTTCTTCCAACTGCGCTCTATCTTTCAGACTAGGAAAAAATCTATTAAACATACCTAAATTCATGATTTCGAAACAAATATTTTCTCTTATCTTACCTCTATCAAAGCACAAAGCTTTACCTCTTTTCTTCAGATCGAGTTTATTTCTTAGCATAGAGCTTCGCAAGTCAAGTAGAGTATTGCACCCTACAGCAACAGATCTACACACAGAGCTTATATTTTCTTTACTTCAATTCCCAGCAATCACAGTTTTAGGTCCTGGCACGAAACCATTTATTGTCACAGGGGCAGACACAGGGTTCAACGCTTCAACAACACACCAAAAAAACCCTAACTATCGACCCTTTCAGCAACACATGTGAAGCAGGAAAAGTCTCACTCGAGGTAGAAGCAAGGGAGGTTACAGGACTCAAGTGTCTGTAACCAAACTGGGACATAGATCTGTGATTGTAACACTTCACAGAGTATCTTAGCCACACTCAGAAGGTGATATGCATTAGTTAATTATATTTTATTAACATCGCAGAACAAACCCTAATATGGATCAGCACAGTAACAATAAAGAGTAAACACTTCACCCACTTAACACTCAGCATAGAGTTAGATCTAACATCCATTCATCTTTAAGTGAAGCACTAGGAATCAACAAATCTATCTAACTAACATAATAAGAAAAGCATTGAACACATTCATAGCATAAACAAGATAGCACAAAGAAACCATAAGACACAAGATATAAGTGGTTCACCCTAGTGTGGGGCTACGTCCACCAGCTACTTTGTCTTCTCTATTATTCTTCAATATCTTACATTCATCTGCTCATGTTCACTAAGCCATAGAGCCAATCTTCACAGAGGATAGGAGATATACGCACTAACCACCAGATCCTCCTTCCCAAAATTAGGTCAAGGCACAGAGTCAACTCCTTTATCAAGCATAGAGCCTTACATACACATTTTGTTGAACAAACCACCTAGAACTGCTTGCACTTATCCACTTAGTCTTCGCTCTCTAAGTCTCTTACATCGCTTCACACACCTTCTTTTGAACAGGATAGCCTAACTAAGAGGGGGGGGTGAATCAGTTAGATAAAAAATCTTTCTTTTCTTTAAAATAGATTACTCAATGAACACGGATTATGCCTTTTACTATATGTCTTGCTACAAATCATTCAGATCAATTAATATGCACTCACATAAATAGAAAATGACACAGATATTTTCATGAGGAAACTCAAAAGGGAAAAACCTCTTCTTCTTATGAATGAAATGCAAGCTCCAACTTTTCTTTACATTCTTATTTTATATGAGCTACAACCCAGATGAGGCAAATACCTTTGTTTCTTCAGCACCTACTGAATGGAAGCTACAACTCCCAGATGTACAAGAACCAACTTGTACAGGAGAATTTTATAGTCTCCCCTTGCTCCTCCCTACCACCCTAGAATCCTTCTCTGTCACTAAGAACCTGAAAATCAACTCTTTGTCTTCTCTCCTTAATCTTTGATCTATATTCATCATTTCTTCTCACTGTCCCTATATAATTTTATTTTAGTTCATCTTAATTTACAGAAATGAATTTTACTTTTCTCCTCTGTGTTTTCTTTTTCATAGCTACCATTAATTCCATCATTTCCATCACAAAAAAATTCACTTATATTTACCCTGTACATTCAGAGCGTACACTAGAACCCTCAGGCTTTGAAGATTCAATTACAATAACTAAATAACTACCTTACAGTGATCATTATTGGCCAAGGCATCAAGAATAAAAACATCCACATGATCAGTTTAAATATTTAATCAGCATCGTTCAATGAACATACGTTTGTTTTTACTTTTTACAATATAATAACCCTCGAGCGCTTCAGCAATACACTTGTGCTAAAACATATGCCCATTGGTTGTGACCATAAGCTAATCGAAATGAATTTCGCATTTCAGAAATCCTGTGTCGAAGGGTCTCAACACTCCAAGTTGTGATTCTCGAAATGGAGCGTAGCTTCATGCTAGCTCTTCCCTCTCACATGACCATCCTCGGTAACCACTACCTGCACCAAAAATGCATTTCTCATTTCGACATTTCGACATTTTTTCATTCCGCATTTCAGCATTTTGATGTTCCTATGATGAAGTGTTTCGACACTCCAAGTCATGATCCCCGATATCCTCTTTTCTCCGATCGACGACCCACGGCCTTTCGTGATCAGACGGTCCTGATCTCATCGGGACTTTGCATTTCGCGATTTCGCGTATCACGATATCGGAGGTTGGAGAACCTCCTTTATTTGACTTTCCGGTCAGTGAAAAGTTGATCTGTGACCACATGTCCTGCCCAAAGATGGACGGTTGTCCTACTTTCATGATTTTATAAGCCCGCTTCACCTTGCACTTTAAAGAACGTGCAGGTTCTCCTGGATCTGACGATGGTCAGGCCCCATGCTTGGATCTAACGCCCGAAATCCGTTCTCTTCTACTGCGCGCTCCTTCCTTTCTTAATTCCCAAGTTCCAAAGGAACTCTTAGCTAACCACCATGCAACTTCTTCTCTCGGTCTTATGGATTTAAGTTTGATATTGATGACAAAACCAAGCCCTATGCAAAGTGACCAACAAACTCCCCCTTTGGCATTGATGGAAAACTTTAAATCTCTTCTCCCCCTTTTGACATCTATGGCAAAGGAAACAACCATAATCCCCCTGAGCAAAGAAAACCAGCTGCAAAGATGTATCATTTCAGCAACAACTCCCCCTATCAAAATAGTCAATAAACCTGTGCATTCTGATTTTATTATGAAGCCCTTGCAAACTTTGAGAGTGAAATGAAATTACAGAGGGTAAACCCCCAACTGATCCCTGAGACTGTCAAATTTCATTTTAGGTAAAGGTTTAGTAAATACATCTACAATCTGATCCTTTGTGTCAACATATTCCAGTTTAATAACTTTCGACATAACGTGCTCTCTTAGAAAATGAAATTTGATGAGAATGTGCTTTGTTTTTTAATGCATAACAGGACTTTTAGAAATACTAATTGCACTGGTATTATCACAGAAGATAGGTATAGGTTCATTATAATGAATATGTATATCTTCCAGCATCTGTTTCATCCATAGAACCTGAGTGCAACAAGCTGCAGCTGTTATGTATTATGCTTCAGCAGTAGACAGAGACACTGTTGATTGTTTTTTACTTGACCAACTTACAAGACATCCTCGAAGAAAAAATGTTGCTCCACTAGTACTCTTCTTGTCATCAACACAACCTACCTATTTAGCATCCTTGAAAGCATATAAATCAAGTTGATTACCTGTAGGATACCATAAACCATACTCTATTGTCCCCTTAAGATATCTGAAAATTCTTTTGACTGCAAGTAGATGAGAATTTTTTGGTGAAGCCTGAAACCTGCCAACTTGACAAATTTCATGCATAATATCAGGTCTTGTAGTTGTATCATAAAGAAGACTAGCAATCATATATCTATACACTGTATGATCAACATCTTTAGTGTCATCAAACTTACTTAATTTACAACCAGTAACCATGGGAGTTCCAACTGGTTTAGAATCTTCCATCTGAAATTTCTTAAGCATTTCATTGATATAATTGGCTTGAGAAATGGAAATACCTTTATCAGATTGAGTAATTTGAAAGCCTAAGAAAAACTTAATTTCTCCTAGCATGGACATCTCAAACTCTTCCTGCATACTTTCAACAAACTGTTTACTGAGCCTCTCATCATCACTACCAAAAATGATATCATCTACATATATCTCAACAATGATAATCCTATCATTTTCTTCTTTAATGTAAAGATTACTATCAGTGTTACCTTTCTTGAATCCTTGCTACCTCAAGTAATTGTCAAGTCTGGAATACCAAGCCCTTGGTGCTTGCTTCAGCCCATACAATGCCTTTTTCAACCTGTAAACATATTTTTCTACTTCTTGTACCTGAAAACCATCTGATTGTTCCATATATACTTCTTCCTCTAAATCACCATTCAAAAATGCAAACTTTACATCCATTTGGTAAACTTAAATGTGTTTAGAACTGGCATAAGCTAGAATCAGTCTAATGGATTCCATTCTTGCAACAAGAGCAAAAGTTTCTCCATAATCTATTCCTTCTACCTGTGCATACCCTTTACAAACCAATCTATCCTTATTTCTAGTTATTTTGCCTGCTTCATCCATCTTATTTCTGAAAACCTATTTAGCCCCTATGACATTCTTATTCAAAGGTCTAGGAACCAATTCCCATGTCTTATTCTTTTCTATTTAACTAAGTTATTCATTCATTTCTTTCATCCAGTATTCATCTTTAATTGCTTCTTCAATACTTTTGGGTTCAATCAAAGAAAGTAAAGATACATGTTCATGAGTTGAGGTGGATTCTTGCCTTTTGCTTCTTGTTCCAACACCTGCATTTAAGTCACCAATTATCTGTTCTTCAGGGTGATTTTTCTGTATTCTCTTGCTTGGAGTCTTTTATGGAGTCATGCTTTTGGATGGAGTTGTGCCCTGTATCAAAGTAGGAATTAATTGTTCACTGTCAACATCCTTAGTTTCTTCTGTTTCACTTACTTATTCATCCATCTTATGTTTGTCATATATTTCATGTATTTGTTGATCCTTTTGTTTAGATTTGGACTTCAAAAATGAGGACTCATCAAACCTTGCATCTATAGATTGAAAAATCTTTCTTAATCTGAAATTATAGCATTTATAAGCTTTTCTTGAACATGAATATCCAACCAATATGCCTTCATCAGTTCTAGAGTCTAATTTTCCCAGATCTTTATTAATTATTTTAATGTAACACTTACTCCCAAAACTTCTAAAATGTTTTACGTTTGTTGGTCTTCCTTTCCATAATTGATAGGGTGTCTTATCAGTATTATTTCTTAGAAAACTTCTATTTGGGATGTGTACAGCGGTGTGAACAGCTTGAGGCCAAAACATGTCATTCAATCTGGACTCATTTAACATTGTTCTTGCCATTTCCATAATAGTTCTATTTTTTCTTTCAACAACAACATTTTGCCGAGGTGTTTCTATAATAGAGAAATGTCTTTTAATTCCATTTTCATCACAGTAATTGTTAAATTCTTTTGACACAAAATCTCCTCCATTTTCTAACCTTGAACACTTAATCTTCATATCAATTTCATTTTCAGTCAATTCTTTGAAAACTTGAAAGCAGCGAAATGTTTTAGACTTATTTTTCAATAAAAACAACCAAGTCGTTAAAGTAAAATCATCCACAAATAATAGAAAGTATCTTTCACCATTTAGACATGTTGTCCTCATAGGTCCACATACATCAACATGTATTATTTCCAAAGGTTTTGTTGTAGAATATTCCTTTATTTTAAACTTGACTCTAGTTTGTTTACCATGTTGACATTGTTTACAAATAGAGTTTTAAAGATTCTTTATGACAGGTAAGTTCCTTATTGCCTCTTTTTTATTTAACTGAATCAGATTGTCAAAGTTAATATGCCCAAGTCTTTTATGCCATAACCAACTTTCATCTTCATGTCCAAGATAGCAATTTTCATCCTTCTCATCTAAAATGTATATGTTATTTGATGTCCTTGTAGTTGTTCCAATTAACTGATTTGTTTTAACATCCCTGATTTGACATTGTTTAGAATCAAATATCATAAGATGCCCTTTATGACATGTTTGACTTACACTCAACAAGTTATGTTCCATATTTTCAACCAATAAAACATTTTCAGCCATTATGTCTTTGTTCAAACAAACAGTGCCTCTTCCAACTATTCGAGTTGATTGATCATTACCAAATGTGACTGAACCTTCTTTCCTTTCATCTAAAGAATCAAAGATTTTTTTTCTGCCTGTCATATTTTTTTAGCATCCACTGTCCACACACCATTTAACTTTATGATCATCTTGTAAACCAATTTTGCACTCTTCAATTTCTAAATGATCATTCTTCCCTTTCCAATAACTAGTTTTTTTATTTGTGTATTGGTTTATAACAGATTTTTGAAAATTCATTGGACAGTTTCTTGAAATATGTCCAATGTTATTACACCTATAGCATTCAACTTCAAATTTCAAAGCATCAAATCTGTTATGTGAGTTTCTCACATTGTTCTGAATAGATTTATCATGTGTTTTTTCATATTCAAATCTAGATATGCCATGGTTGTTATGTGCACTTATGTTTCTTGAAAAAACATTACAGAAAGTTTCTTTGTGTCCATACTTATAACAAAAGAAACAGTAAATTTCAAACCTGTTTTGATGATTTCCATAACGTTTTCTATGCATTGTTGAAGCCTGATTACCTTCTTGCTTTTCTGATCCCTTTTGCTTGTAGGTGTTTTTCTCATTTGTATGTTTTGTACCTTCTTTTTCAAAACTTGAACTAGAGCTTGTATTAGTAACTTCATACTTATACCCAATTCCAATCTTATCATAATTTGATCTTTGACTACAGATAATTTGATCCAACACTTGAGAACTATGATTCATGTTATTTTCTTGTACTTTCTTTCTTAATAAAACTACTTCAAATTTTAAACCTTCATTTTCCTTTTCCTTTTCTGTAAGTATATTATTTAGAGCTTCTTCAGACACTCTAGCCTCTTCTATTTTGAGTTTTAAGTCAACTAACATGATCTCAGTGTTTTCAATTAAATTGTTTGACTTCTGTAATTCTTGATCTAAACTCTCAATTTCTCTTTTGAATTGTTTGTATTCTCTTCTTACTTTCTTTAGTTCAGGCAAAGCACTTACAAGTTCAGCTTCCAGGTCAACTTCACCTTCTTCTTCTTCAATAAGTTCATCATTCTGATTTTCCATAGCCATAAAAAGTCTTATATCTGAACTTTCATCACTTTCATCTATATATGAGGATTCACTATTATTTTTGATGAATAGACTTTTCTTTTTATAAGAGTTTCTTTGAAATGGTTTCTTATACATTTTCTTGTATTCTTTGGTTTTGATGTTACTTTCTTCTTCTCCATCAGAAAGTTTATTGAAAGGACACTTAGAAGAAAAATGCCCTATTCTACCACAATTAAAGAACTTGAGAGGAAGTTTACCTTTGTACTTGCCAGTACCTTTTTTTAGATTTTTGATAAAGTTAGCTTCTTCCATGTCTTCTTCTGAATCCTCATGATTATTGGTTTATGTTTCAACCTTTTTCTTGTCCTTCTTTTCTACCTTGAATGATGCTTCCTTATTGGAAGGATTCTCATTAGATGTCCTCATCTCATATGCTGTTAGTATTCCTTGCAACTCATCCATTAGTAAAGTAGCAATATCAGTTCTTTCCTCTAAAGAATATATTTTGGGATCAAATCTTGCAGGTAAATATCTAAGCACGTTTTGCACAATAATACCATTTCCAACTGTTTCTCCTAAACCTCTCATAGTATTGACTACTTCATCAATACGTAAAAAATAGGTAGCTATATCTTCAAATTATTACATCTTTAAACTTTCAAATTGAATTCTATATAATTGTAATTTAGCATTATTAACCTTAGTATCTCCTTCATATACCTTCTTCAGTTTTTCCCATAACTCTTTTGCTTATTCACAATGAATTACCTTAACAAATTTTGAACCTGCCAATCCTCCAAGTATTGCATACATAGCTTTGGAATTACTCTCATAGAGTTTCTTCCCTACAGCATCTGTTGGAACTGTTGTTGGAGCCTTATATTCATTCAACATAGCTTGCCAAACATCTACTCCTTGAGACTGTAAAAACAACTTCATCTTGATACTCCAAAAAGCATAATTATGTCCATCAAACAAAGGTAATCCATGTTTAGTAAAATCATATTTCTTATCCATTATTAAAGATCAAACTTCCAGTGATTAAACTAAATCTTGAAGTAACCTTGCTCTGATACCAATTGTTGAATAGGATAGCCTAACTAAG
>SNQJ01S0014181.1:63420-81844 GCA_010110895.2 Picea sitchensis
TGTAATCATTGGGATTGCATTATTGTAACATTGGTGTAAATATAAAGAGTCGAAGGTGATAGGAAGAGTCACCCGTTAGGGAATACCAAAGGTTTATTTAAATTTCTCGTTGACATATATTATTGGTTTGCATTTGTATATTTAATATATTTATTTATATTAATTGTTTATTTTAATTATTGTTAGATATTATATATTAGTATAATTATATTATAAAATTAGTTGATACATGTGGATGGAAGATATTAGTTTGAAAATAATGAAAATGAAGTCTATTTGAGTATATCAACCATTTTTGTTATATGGTTGGGTTAGTTTTATAACTAAGTAATAAGAGAAGAGGCACCAAACTTTGAACACTAAACACTATCATTAATTTTATAACTAAGAGTTATCTTAGTGGGTAATGCCTAAGAAGTCTTAAAAAACCATGGAACAACCATGGAGGGTAAACTTAGATTGTTAATCTTCTTCCAGAGAGCAATTTTTGTAACTTTCATAAGTTTATAGACGGTCTAAGTTGGTTACAAGGTATACATCCTCTTCATCATGGTTGAGGATGATTGCTAATCTTCGAATTAAGTTCAAATAGTGTGGCAATCCTTTGCAGAGGGTATTGAGAAAAACTAACACCCTTAATAGTTGATTTTACTCCATATCTATTAGATAAACAAAATCTACAATCAATTAAGTTCAGATAATCAAGTTAAATTCAGATAGTGTAGATAGCATATTTGGAACTAATGGAGAAAGAGTCAGTTGTAAGAATCAGTAGTGTAGTTATAGCGTAGTTGAATTCTATTTCACTTAATGTAGAGTCTAGTTATCTGTGCTTTGTTATAACCAATTAAGTAGAATCATTTCCTATATAATGATATAATCAGTGTTCATTGAATAATATAGATTGTGAACCTAACCTCACCTTTGTGTTAATTTCCTAATTTTGAATAACATGACTAACCAAACTAAGTTGGTTATGTGTTAACCACTTATCAATGATATTTCCTTGAGTTCAAGGATTACTAAATTCAAATAAAACAAAAGGACATTCCAGAGTCTTGTCATCGATGGCTCTCCAGTACTCCAGCTTCTAAAGGCCCCTTCTAAAGGCCCCTGTCCTGATTGCGTGAAGCTTACGAAATATGAAAATTGCGTGCCAGTCAAGATGTGCAGAAGCGAATCTCAGAAAGAGCGAGAAAATAGCTTTTGCGAAAAACAAATGGATGGTGACACTTAAGATTATCTCTGTGCAGGACCAGCAATTTCCATTGCCAGTTCTATCCCTGAAGAGTGGTTTCTAGCCGCCGCCCATCTTGATCTGACCCACATGCCACTATGAAAAGCAACCAAACGTGCTGGACAAGCCAGAAAACAATTGAGCACCCATCTCCACTTCAACAAAAAGTCTTTAAATACTATTTTATTTCAGCTGAAGCATTGAGATCATGCAGCAAAAATTATGAAATTAAGCCGGGGGAGTAGAATAAGTCCGTAGCAATTTCTAAAACCAATATGTACAAATAAACTAATATCCTTAAAATCAGATTGCCCTGGCCAAAGCTATATAAGTTTCTTACTTTGGTAGCTTTATCCTCATGCTTCCTTGAGCATCTTAGCTTTTCTTCTCTCTATCTCTGTTGATCAATATTGCATTCTAGGCTCCCAGCCACTAAGAAAGTACACATAGACCATGAGAGAAAGCATGAACATGAATAAAGTTGTGCAGTTGTGCTTTCTATGGATTCTTCTGTGGACTACTGTTTTGCTGGGAACGATGGATGCAGCCAATCATAAAATAAGAAGTACTAGGGTTCCATTGAAGCCTTGTAGGAATCTGGTGTTGTATTTCCACGATATCCTTTACAATGGCAAAAACGCCAAGAACGCTACATCTGCGATCGTGGGGGCTCCCCAGTGGGGTAATCTCACTACTCTCACTGTCAACAATCACTTCGGAGATCTGGCGGTGTTTGACGATCCAATCACGCTGGATAATAATCTGCATTCCCGTCCCGTTGGCAGAGCTCAGGGATTCTACTTGTATGACATGAAGAACACATTCAGTTCCTGGCTTGGATTCACTTTCGTGCTGAATTCCACAGACTACAGAGGCACCATCACATTCGGTGGAGCGGACCCAATACTGACTAAATACAGAGAGATATCGGTGGTGGGAGGCACCGGGGATTTCTTGATGGCAAGAGGAATCGCCAACGTCTCCACAGATGCTTTTGAGGGAGATGTTTACTTCCGTCTCCGCGTGAATATCACTCTCTACGAGTTCTACTGATCTGCCACCGTAAGCAAGGACCAGCGTAACGTTTAACAGCATATGATTCGATGATTTTGGGTTTGTTTTTAAAGATTTGTGTGGAGCTATGCTCATCTTTATTGTTTGTTTGTTGAAAGTCTCACAACTGTGACGTTCAGAGTTTGGCCCATAGTAATTAGCACAGCAGCTAACATGCGGCTAACATGCGGCTGAGAACGTTGAAAGGTATTGGTTGAGAACGTGTGTCATAAAATGTTTGTGGTAATTTGTAATCCGTCTGTGGTAATATGAAACGTTTGGCTACATAGTTTAATCTTACTTAATCATTTAAACTTGGCAATTACATATCCTTACAGTAATTTTTTAATGTGATTAGGTAAATGTTATAAAGTAAACATGTTAACGGATGCCTTGATAAATGCAAGAAAGTTATGAACAATAAATCTGAACCATTGATTTTGGAGGACGACTAAGAATATACATTTTGGAGGACGACTAATGAAATTTAATATTTATAATATTTTTACATTTATAAAAGAATTTATAAAAGAGTTAATTTTTTTTGTTGTTTATTTTTCATACTTAATATAATTAAGAAATTACTTCTCTGAAAATTTATTGAAAACTTATTAACATATTAACTGATTAAGAAGAATTAAATATGTATAAAACTCCTCATTACCATATTAGGTTGAGATAGTTTCAATTAACGTATAAAACTAACGGGTGGTTAAGCTGGATGTATGTTATATGCCAAGTTTGAGCGGCCTCTCAAATTTAGCCCACTACAGAGGAATAATGTTTAGGGTTATTTAATCACTCATGGTTTCACTTTTTATTTGCAGGCAGGAATCATGTAATGGTTTGGTTTATGTGCATTTTAGAACAAATGGATTCAATCCTCCATTTGAATACATGCATGGATTCTTTTTATTTGCTTGCCGGAATTATATACCTCAACCATCTAGTGTATCTAATGGTTTGGTTTCTATGCATTTTACAATAAATAGATTTAATCTTCCATATAAATACATGTATTCTACAACATATAGATTCAATCTTGCATCTGAATAGATAAATGTTTCAATGTCAATCTGAATAATCAATTTCGAAGTATAATTTTTTTTTGTTTTTAAGATCTCTAACCATTGACACACCATTTTTATTTATCATTTTTATTATTTTATTCGATTTATACCATTTTTATTTATCATCTTCATTATTTTATTAGATTTAAAAAACAGAATTGAAGATTAAAATCTGGTAATTTTCATATTTTTAATTTGAAGATAAAAGAGATTTGGCCTTTGAAAATATTCTTATTTTTAAGCATACCCTAAAAAAATTCAGATGCAAACCAATTCAGCCCAAGTGATTGGAAACAACCATTAGCATATATTTTTAGGACATAAACCATATCCTAAAAAATTTAAGAAGCCAACCAATTAGGCCCAACTGATTGGAAACGGCCATTAAAATGTATTTTTAGGGCATAACCTTTCAGGACAAAGCCTAACTAATGAAAATGCTAGCCTAGAATTAGTAAGGCCTGCAGTGTTCGTCAACGAAGTTCAAGTAACTATGAGAATGGTATAACTAGCACAACGGTTAATTTTCTGTTGACAATGTTGAAAGGTATCGGTTGAGAACGTGTGCCCTCAATATAAAATATCTGTGGTAATTTGTAATCCCTCTGTGGTTATATGAAACGTTTGGTTGCACGGTTTAATCCTACTTAATCATTAATGGTTAGATAAATGTTAAAAAGTAAACACGTTAATGCAAGAAAGTTATGAACAATAAATCTGACCCATTGATTTTGGAGGACGACTAAGAATATGCTAGCATCTTCAATGCATAGGGTTTAAAGTTAAATAAAGTTAAAAGATCATTAATTGTGCCCATTGTCAATAGGTGTACCGCCTTGACGTAATAAATTTACATTTGATTAAGTTTTAATTAAAATTTAATTAGTTATTTTTTTTATCATTCTTCTTTTATAAAATATTGATTTTTGGAACTCTCTTTCTGTATAAATTTTTGGAAATCTATTAATTTATTGATTTAAAAAAAAAAAAAAAAACTTTAAATCCTAGGACTACTTTATATTCTATTGCTCTCTCCATGTCATTCAATACAATCATATTAATATTCAATAAACAATGGTAATAATATTTGTTTATTTTGATTTTTTTATCTGGCTCAGTTTTAGTTTTTAAATACGTGCCTATATATTATATATGTATTCCTTTTAGTTAGTTTTTATTTATTTTGATGTCTTTAATATGTTAAATTTTAGTTTATATATGATAAGTTTATGTGAGGGACTAAGATAATTGGTTGGTTTTATATTAATGTGTCTTTTCATTATAAATTTTCACATCATTGTTTGCACTAAAGAAGTAAAAACATTATTTTTTATTTTTAAAAAAAAATTATATGTCATCGTTTCATTGGAGAATATATTCGAGGTATTACTTTCAGTTTCTTTGTTCTCAATATTGTAAATGTGTAGATATCTAAAGTTTTGAGCTTAGACGCTTATTACATTTTTACTGAAATGCTTACAAACCGATAGTTTTGAGCATGGACGTTGTTTTTAGTCCTTTATTAATGTATTTGTCCTATTATTATTACTCCTTTATATGTGTATTGAAATGTTTGCATATTGAATGTTTAGATCATTGACACCTTTTTTGAGGTGCTTGAATAGGCCTAACAGCTTAAATGTTTACATGGCGTGAGGTTCTGAAACATTCCTGACAGCCTAAATGTTTGCATACCGCGAGGCTCTTACACATCCTGACAGCCTTAAATGTTTACCTAAATAGGCTTCTCAGAGTACATTTTTCCTCGAAATTTTCCATACAATGTTGCAGTGAATTTGGACAATATTGTTGTCCACTGCCAATTGAATAGGTATTGTATGTTTCATACTTCTTCTAGGCTTGGAATGCAATTTCGTCATTGTTGAAGCTACTTACATTGTTTACTGGTTCGGTGGGTGCTTCTTCTTCGTTGGTTCGTCGGTTGTTGTTTTTTGTTGTTTGGTTCAACTTTGCAAGGTTAGGATCCTGCATTCGTAGTTGGATCTAGTTTTGTTTTTTTTTTACTTTGCGGGGTCCAGGTGTTGCACCAACAATTCGACCTGTGCTTCTGTCGTTCATCGTTTCGGAGTAAGTTTCCATGCCATAATTTCATTTTCTATTCCTTCTTTGTTGTTTAGTGTTTGCAGTTTGCAAGTAAGAATGTTTGCTTTCTGATTCCTTCTGTGCTTCGGATACAGTTTGGTAATCGTTGGAGATACATATGTTGTTTACTGGTTCAGTGGTTGTTGCTTGTTCGTTGGTTCGTTGGTTCATCGGTTGTTGGTTGTTTTTGTTTGGCTCAAGTTTACAATTTTGGGGACCTGGGGCTGCATTCGGGCATGTTCATGCTTTCTAGTTGGTTTGGTGCTTGTTGTTTTCTTTTGTTTGCTTCGGCTTTGCAGGGTTGGGGTCATGCGTTGGCAGTTGGAGTTGTTTATTTTTTGGGCGCTTTGCGGTGTTCAGATCCTGCACGTACGAGTGGACTTGTGGTTGTGTTGTTTGTCGTGTCTAGTGAAGCCAAGATCTAGTGCCTGTTTCGTGCCCACCTGTTCTGCTGTAAAATTTTGTTGATACTTCAGTGTTGACATGATACAAAATAGTGGCATAAGAAATAATTGGACAACTACATGTGCATTTGCAATATCCATTGTTTTTTTGTTAAAATAAAACATGTGCAAAACACACTTATTAACCATATATGGTGAAATGTGCCCATATCACAATATAGCTTCTTTATCATCTACACAGACTGGTGTGACCATGATACAATTTGTCTTGTACTTGAGATATGATATGTACACAAAAGATACTGCAAAATTATATTTCCATGTCTGGAAGCATATCTGGATACTCTGCCATAGAAAACCAAAATCATTTAGCTATGGCCATGCAATTTCTTAATATTTTGTGGCTTGTAATATATTTTTAGGAAGGAAAAACTTTATATATTTACAACCATGGATGGAGAAAAGAAAAGGTTCATGTTTCTGACTATCTTTTATTCTATTCATTGATTCTCATTTATTGTATGTACATATTACTTGTTCTCCGCTGCATACCAGCTTCCATTCATGTTCATTGTATTTTGTGTGTTCCCACATTCAAACAAACAGAATAGTTGGAGAAAAAGAAGGAGTCTTAAGTGCAGCGGTGGAAGAAGAGATACAAAGGTACATGCTTGTACTGTTATTTCATATTCCGTTGTTTTTTATTTCATTTATTGTCTGTATATGTGTTCACCTAGTTTATTGTATGTAGATATTGTGTATCTTCTTACATAATAACTTAACTTCATTACATGTCTTCCTACATATTAACTTCCTTCATGTCCATTTTATTTTTCCTGCATTGCCACATTTAAACAAACAGAATGGCTAGAGAGGACGATGGACTCTTTGGCACGAATGTAAATGAGGAGTTGCAGAGGTGCATACCTGTACTCTTATTTCATATTCCAGTGTTTGGTATTTCATTTATTGTCAGTGTATTTGTTCTACTTGTTCTACTGTGTTGCACCTTTTTTACTGTATGTATATACTACGTATCTTTCTGCGTATTTTCATGTCAATCATATTCTCTTTGTTGCTATATTGAAATCAATAGAACTGTATTTCTTTATTTTGCATGTCTTTCTTCATACTAACTTGCCTTCATGTCCACTGTATACTCGACATTGCTACCTTGGAAGAAAACAGATTGGTTGGACAGGAAGATGAATTCTTATATGCAATAGCAGAGGGGTCTATGGTACAATCTTTGAAAAGGTATACCAACTATGGTAGTAAATTAAACATACAAAACGGGTGGGGGCATATAATATTGGACTAGAAAACGATGATTTGGCAATAATGGGCCTGTGTGCCCTCCTCATTTCTAATTTTTCCATTTTCTATTATCCCTTTTTCTTTCTGATTTCTCCGCTTAGTCGTCTTTACGAAAATGCCTTGGTGCGTGGGTTGGCGGACTCAGTGGTTCACATGTATGGTCATGCTTCTACCTTATTCCATACTTACAAACTTTGTCGATTGTGGGTGCCAGGCTAGCAGGTTCAAGATTACGCCTCTGGCTTCAGAGGTTCCGCGATATACATATTGGTCATCGTGCCCCGCCATCATGCCCTATTTATTGTTACACATTTTTTTCAGTCAAAAAATCTGAGGCATGCAATTTGAACCTCGGGTCCTCATGTTTCCTGAGTATCCCTTGACACCCTATTTCGTATTCCATCTCCTTTAACCCTTCATGTGACATTAAGAACAATTATGGACAATATACAATGCATATGCTTGTTTTATCCTTCTGATGTTCATCTACACATGCTTGCATCAGAAAAAGTTGGACTAGTGACATGGCCATGAGAAGTCAATCATCTCAAACATCAGCAGACCGACAAGGCCAAAGGTAAATATGCATACATTTTCTTCCTCGTATGTTTACCAAACAAATATCCTCAGCTATTTGTTCATCTATGGCATGGTGAATATGTTGATGTCATATGCAACACATACTTTGCAGTTCACAAGAAGTATCAACAAGTGCAAGCGAGACGCCGAACATAGCGCAATTTCCGCAGACTAAGAGTTCTAGTTACAAAACTCTAGCTCCATAGTTCATCCAAGTTGTGCGTCTACTTGTACATTTATTCCAAGAAAAAAAGAAAACAAAAAAATAATGCAGAATACCATTCACATTACTTTTCATGTTCAAAAATTGTCATCGAGTCTAAACTTGTAACACCCAAAATACTATCAATAGAGGGCTTGAACAGCCGTCGAACTGGACAAGTGTTCATCGTGGACATAATGATTGTCTATAGAACCTACTTGGACAAGGAAAAAAAAACTGTATCCATTATGCGTGCTGACATGACAGACAAGGAGGCCCTCATGACAGTCACACTAACTATTCCTACACAACTTGTCCAGAAACATGCAAAAAAGATATTGCCAGGTAATGGGATATCCATTACAAATTTTAATATATTTCCCAAAACAGTATATGACCGTGGTGATTGTGATCGGATTATATTGCTCAACGAAACAAGTATTGTGGAAAAAATTCTCACTATTTGTACAGAATATCATTTCGTCCCGGACACAACTATCAGCGAACTTGCAAAGAGAAAGGACATTTACCCAATCAGAACCATTGGTGCAGCTGTCACACTCGTGAGAAAACTTGGCTCGCAACACATTCTCCATATAAAATATGGAGAGTCAGACAGTGGCAAGGCAATGGTATCATTCTCCATATCCATTTTTGTCCTTTTCTTTCACATGTCCATGTATCTCGGTTAAGTTACACAAATATTGCATTGTTCCATATTGCAGCTGCAATTGTTCGATACCTATTCAAATTTGTTTTTGTCAATGGAACAACAGTTGCATAAAGGGAAATTTCCACTTATGCTCTTCAAAAATATAACAAAGAAAATAGATGTTAAAGAAAGGATCTTTCRCACAACCCAAGAAACATTTGTAACAGAATTGTGAGTAGACGTAGTACAAGATCTCCAAAAACTAACTAGCTCTACAACTGTTGTGTGTATACATCTACAGTTTCATCCTCACTTTGCTCATACAAATAGCCTTCACCAAATTTCTGCAGTTTTTTTTTTTGGAGGTGCAGTTGTATATTATATTGTTCAATATATTAACTGTTATGCTCACGTTTCCAGGTGGAAGGTGTTTTGGTTGCAACGAATGTGTACTCAGTCCCCTTTGAGCATGTATGTGAGAAATTCAACTCTCCTGCTTCTACTTCTGCTTTCATAAGTGATGATACGATTGATTGTCTGTGATGCAGTAAAAAATTCCCATACATATATAGACATTTCCTTAATGCTTCCATCTGAACCATGGGCAACACAACTATGCATTGTACAATTTGACAACCTCTGTTACAAGATGTGCTTCCTGGGTTAACAGAATTGTCATAAGAAACATACCTACAAAAAAAGCCAAGCAGTGTCTACATGTTGCACAACTTTCGGATACATAGCAAATTTACCTTAAATGAGGACAATGCGATATTGCATATCGGCTAGAAAAAAAAATCATATCAATCTTTGGCAGGAAACAAAAATATCTCATGTGTGTCTGTAATTTTTCTTTAACACCCAGATGAATGTTCGTCGGACTCGAGTTCTTCGAAGTTTACATCTATAGCTATAAAATTCTCTTTCCATAGATTATGAAAAATTAATAATACATTCAAGATCTTCGTAGTTTTTCTATGATCTTAAAGACTATAGAGAACATGCTTTGACCTTTAATATAAGCTCTGTGACGCAAATGTAGTATGTGGCTCGTTTTAGAACTTTTCCTTGATCGATGCACTTAGCAAAATTAATCTCCTGGAATAATTTGAAATAAAAGAATATATACTATGTGAAGTCCAATGGAACTATCATATCAACGAGAGGACATTAAAATTCAAATTTGTCGTTGTTATACTTGCGGTTAACTTTACTTAGACCTCCCAAAATTGATTTTCTTGTAGCTTTTTGACGCTTCTCTTATACAAGCAGATCCTAGAAACTATAAGCATGGCTCGATGTATCTATTCCTTGATTGAAGAACCTATTCACATGTATAATGCACTTCATAGTTACTATTAAGATCATAATGGAGATTTCTTACACCAATTCCCGCTTCTGAAAATTGTCATCTTTCTTTTTTTCCCCTCTTCTTTCTCTTTCTAGTTACTTACTCTTTTTTCAGAAAATGTCTATGTGCAGAAGTTGGCGGATTCATGTGTTTAGATTTCCACTTACTTTTATATCACCAGCCCGACCAATCGCTTCCCCGTTTCATATTGAAAAAAACAATTGGATCGCGGGTTCCCAGATAGGCAGGTTCAACATTGTTTTTCCATTGTTCTGCCACCTGCAAACAACACTTGGACTTCCGCGATCTACAAATTAACAAACAAATTCCCCTTTATCTCGTTTTTAGCACTTTTCCTTGATCGATGAACTTAGAAAAATTAATCTCCTGGAATAATTTGAAATACAAGAATATATAGTGTGTGAAGTCCAATGGAACTATCATATCAACAAAAGGACATTAAAATTAAAATCCGTCGTTGTTATACTTGCGGTGAATTTGACAGTACAATAACTTTACTTACACATCCCAAAATTGATTTTCTTGTAGCTTTTCAACACTTCTCCTATACAAACAAATCTTGGAAACTATAAGAATGGCTCGTTGTATCTATTCCTTGATTCAAGAACGTGTTCACATGTTTAATTCACTTCATAGTTACTATTAAGACCATCAATGAGATTTCTTACACCAATTCCCGCTTCCAAAAATTGTCATCCCCTTTCTTTTTTCCCTCTGCTTTCCATTTCTGGTTACTTACTCATTTTTTGGAAAATGTCTAGGTGCGGGAGTTGGAGGATTCACGTCTTCATATTTCCACTTACTTTTATATCACCAGCCCGACTGACCGCGTCCCCGTTTCATATTGAACAAACTTTTTTGATCGCGGGTTCCCGGATAGTTGGGTTCAACATTGCGTTTCCATTGTTCTGTCGCCTACAAACAACACCCGGACTTCCATGATCTACAAATTAGAAAACAAATTCCCTTTTATCTCATTTTTAGCACTTTTCCTTAATCGATGAATTTAGCAAAAATTAATCTCCTGGATTAATTTGAAATAAAAGAATATATATTGTGCAAAGTCCAATGGAACTATCATATCAACGAAAGGACATTAAAATTAAAATTCTTCGTTGTTATACTTGCGGTGAAGCTGACAGTACAATAACTTTACTTACACATCCCAAAATTGATTTTCTTGTAGCTTTTCGACGCTTCTCTTATACAAACAGATCCTGGAAACTATAAGCATGGTTCGTTGTATCTATTCCTTGATTGAAGAACCTGTTCACATGTTTAATGCACTTCATAGTTATTGTTAAGACCATCAATGGGATTTCTTACACCAATTCTCTCTTCCAAAAATTTCCACCCCCTTTCCTTTTTCCCTCTGCTTTCCATTTATGGTTACTTACTCATTTTTCGGAAATTGTCTAGGTGCGGGAGTTGGCGGATTCATGTCTTCAGATTTCCACTTACTTTTATATCACCAACCTGACCGATCGCTTCCTCATTTCATATTGAACAATTTTTTTTGATCGTGGATTCAACATTGCGTTTACATTGTTTTGTCGCATGCAAACAGCACCCAGACTTCCGCGATCTACAAATTAGCAAACAAATTCCCCTTTATCTCATTTTTAGCACTTTTCCTTGATCGATGAACTTATCAAAATTAATCTCCTAGAATAATTTGAAATAAAAGAATATATATTGTGTGAAGTCCAATGGAACTATCATGTCAACGAGAGGACATTAAAATTCAAATTCATCATTGTTATACTTGCGGTGAAGCTGACAGTACAATAAATTTACTTACACATCCCAAAATTTATTTTCTTGTAGTTTTTCGATGCTTCTCTTATACAAACAGATCCTGGAAACTATAACCATGGCTCTTTGTATTTATTCCTTGATTGAAGAACCTGTTCACATGTTTAATTCACTTCATAGTTACTGTTAAGACCATCAATGGGATTTCTTACACCAATTCTCGCTTCTGAAAATTGCAATCCCCTTTCTTTTTTCCCTCTGCTTTCCATTTCTAGTTACTTAATCATTTTTCATAAAATGTCTAGGTGTGGGAGTTGGCGGATTCACGTCTTCAGATTTCCACTTACTTTTATATCACCAACCCGAGCAACCGCTTCCCCATTTCATATTGAACAAACTTTTTTTATCGCAGTTTCCCGAATAGGCGGATTCAACATTGCGTTTCCATTGTTCTTCCGCCTGCAAACAGCACCCGGACTTCTGTGATCTACAAATTAGCAAACAAATTCCCCTTTATCTCGTTTTTAGCACTTTTCCTTGATCGATGAACTTAGAAAAATTAATCTCCTAGAATAATTTGAAATAAAAGAATATATATTGTGTGAAGTCCAATGGAACTATCATATCAACAAGAATACATTTAAATTCAAATTCTTCATTGTGATACTTGCGGTGAAGCTAACAGTACAATAACTTTACTTAAACATCCCAAAATTGAGTTTCTTGTAGCTTTTCGAAGCTTCTCTTATACAAACAGATCCTGGAAACTATAAGCATGGCTCATTGTATCTATTCATTGATTGAAGAACATGTTCACATGTTTAAATCACTTCATATTTACTATTAAGACCGTCAATGGGTCTTTCTTACACCAATTCTCGCTTCCAAAAATTGTCATGCCCTTTCTTTTTTCCCTCTGCTTTCCCTTTCTAGTTTCTTACTCATTTTTCGGAAAATGTCTAGGTTCGGGAGTTAACGGTTCCATGTCTTCAGATTTCCACTCTTACATTTGTATCACCAGCCCAACCGACCACTTCCCCATTTCTTATTGAACAAACTTTTTGAATCGCGGGTTCCTAGATAGGCGGTTTCAACATTGCGTTTCCATTGTTCCGCTGCCTGCAAACAACAGTCAAACTTCCACGATCTACAAATTAACAAACAAATTCCCCTTTATCTCATTTGTTTTCGCTTTTTGTTTACTTGTTCCTTTTTTCGAATGTGTCCTTTTTTCGAATGTATCGTGCTTTTATATATAGCACCCGAAGTTTCGCAATATACAAATTGACCCTCGAAATTCGTCATTGTCTCATGTTTCGTATTATGCATTTTTCATTCAACAGTTGGGGTAGATACAATTTGACCATCGAGCCCTCATGTCTCCTAAGTAGATCTTGTGGCCCTGTTTTCAAGCCCGTCAATATTTCATGTTCCGAGTATGTCTAATGCTTTTATATCACGAGTACGACCAACCACTTGTCCATTGCATACTTGGCCACTATTACCATCGTCGATTCCTACCCAGGCTTGCTCAATATTGCACCTCCACTATTCCACTACATACAAACAACACCGAAAATTTCACGATATACAAATTGATGGATGAAATCTGTCATTGTGACATACAATTTGACCATCGGCCCCTCACGTCTCATGGGTATATCTTGTGACCCTATTTTTTAAACCCGCTCGACCACTTTCCATACTTGGGCATTTCTTGGAATATGTTTTGTGGGTTGGAGGGTGGACGAAATGTACAATGCTTAGTCTCTTTTCACCATCCCCACTACCTTCATACTTATTTCTAGATATGCAATTATAAATATTTAATGCTAGTATTTCATCATGTAGGAACCATTAATATTGTCGTTAATGTCTGGAAGGCCGGAGAAGATTTGTCATTAATACGAATTAAACCAAGATTTGCAGAGAAGAGTGTTATCCTTTCCAAGTATTCATTTCAAACATGATGCATTCTCTTTCATGCATCGGTCGGCTGGAACCTTTACAAAATCTCTAATTCGTAATCACTCTTCGTCGTCACCGCCACCTTCGCACTTTTTTTCTAAATATGAAATTAGTAAGCTTTAATGGTAACAACTCACTACGCATGAACCCTGGAGATTGTCATTGATTAGCGAAAGGATCGAGGAGATCTTCCATTGATACACATTAAACCAAGATTTGTGGAGGGTTATATTATCCCTCCCCAATTTTCATTTCAAACATCATCTAGAGAAAACAGAAATTCTCGTTAACTTATGGCAGTAGTTATGTCCAGATACAGTAAACACCTTCGGGCATGATGGCCATAGGTTCCAATATTCCAGGGCATATTTTTACTACTCATCTCCCTCTGTCCAGGAGCAAAAAAAGAGATGGTCCCTTGGTGCACCGAGAGATATATTTCAATCCAAAGAATTCCAAGGCAACCTTGCCTGCTCAGACAACCTACCCACTTGCATTGATGGTTGGCACAAAGGTTGATGTGATGGATTTCGAGCCGGAAGAATATGATCTCATGGACGATGATACGGGAATGGATGATGGCAATCCAAAGACTGTTCCCACTCTTGCGCCCAAATTGAAATCAACCATAATGGGCGGCACTTCCCTGCTCGGTGATGGAGGTCCTAACAACACCAAAAGAAGGGGTTTCAGAAAAGAAACCGACCCTGAATGCAATATCCGCTTTGCAGCTCGAAAGTTGGAATTCCAGAGGTCTAAATTAGTTTGTTCTAGGCGGAAGTATTTCATTATAAGGAAATGATATGTTGATGCTCCAAGAGATATATTTCAAGACAAAAACTATCCAATTGCAGGACCACTGCCCTATTCTTTGGATATACAATTAACATCTTAGGGGATGAGGACCAAAAATCCCAATAGTGCAAGGCATATTCCTACTAGTCATCTCCTTCTGTCCAGAATGGACTAATTTGGGCCTCTGGAATTGCACGTGCAACCTGTGTCCCTAAAGTTTTCAACTATGAGAAGGTGGTTTATTGGTGTGCCCTAACTTTCAATTTCGGGCTATTATGTTTTCCCTGCAATGATTTTCATCTTCTTCCTCACGGGAAKCTTGTGAGAACTATCAATTTTACCATAGGATTGTTGTTCATCTACTTCAAGCCAAGGATTTATTCCACTGTGGACCCACTTTCCTATTTCTTTGTCAGCTCAGGTCTTCCACAAAATATTGAGATCGAGGCACCGAACATTGATCCACTAAGGAGAAGACTGCAAGGATTTCCAAAAAAAAAATCATGGTAATTAGTTTTTTATGCATGTTCAAGAGCATCTCGATGGCTCCTACATGTTGCAGATCTTGTGCCTATGTCTATGGAAAATATGTTCAATGTTTTGACCCAAAGAACTCGGTCCAATTTCAAAGGATAGATATACAGTGCTCAATATTCTTTTTTTTTAATGGATTTACTATTAAAAAATTTGCCTTGGAGTCTTGTTTGTTGCTTCTTTTCTAGATTTAACACCTCTTCTCATTGGCATGGTTCGATAGTCTCGTAGTTCTTCGATATTGTATTTGTTTAAGTAATTTGTTTTAAAATGGAGCATTTAACAATTATATGACAATGCACTGTGTCGATCCATCAGACTTTTATGGAAACAAAAAATGAATTTCAGACAGTTTCAAACCAACGTTCAATTATATTCATAATGCAGATAGAACATAGCAATACCAAATCCAATGTTGCAGCAATATCGTCATTCTTGTTTCTAGACATCCAACTATTAATATTTAATGCTAACAACCCATAATGCAAGAAGTTTAATACTTAAGTTAATATGTTACAGTCATGGAAGAATGTATCAAGAAGACACTTACTCCCACAAGTTGCAATAAAATCTAATCTTCAACAAATCATGTATTGACAATTACTATAAAATCATGGTTTTGCAACAATGGGGGTTGTTTGAAACCAATTCCCACTTATGAAAATTGCCCTCTGTGTTTCTATTTTCCCACTCTTTTATCCCATGTAGTTTCTCTTTCTGGTTACTTAGTCGTTTTTTCTGAAAATATCTTGTTGCACGAGTTGGCGGATTCAAGCGTTTCAACCGAGCACTTCCCCTTTGTCTAAATTGCACTTTCCATTATTATTTGACCTGCAAACAACACTCTGGCTTATGTGATATACATATTTACTTATGGACTCCCACATCATCCCCTCTTCCATGTTACACATTTTTCACTAAAATGTTCTGATATATACAATTTGACATTCAGGGCCATACGTCTACTCGGGAACCCGTCACTCTATTTTGAAGCCCGTCCGACCTCTTTCCACACTTGACCATTTCTTGACATATCCTTCACAGATCGTCGAGTTCGCGGGTTTAGGAAATTTCAAATTTCCAGTTGTTGTTTCCTGTGCTCGCTACCTTCAGATTTCTTTCCAAGTATATGAAATATGTATACAACTTCTTGAGCAAGATACAGAAAATATATTGCCAGGAAATGGAATATCTATTGCATATTTGAATATATTGTACCTTCTTTACCCTCTTCTATACTTGACCAAATTCCCGTTTATTTTTCCCCTCTACTCTCTCTTTCTTGTTACTTAGTTGTTTTTCCAAAAATGTCTTAATGCGCGCATTGGCCAACTCATGGGTTCACATTTGTGCTCGTGCTTTTATATCACGACTCTGACCAACCACTAACCATTCAATGCCTAGGCACTTTTCAGATCATGGATTCCCAGGCAGGCAAGCTCTATATTACACTTCCATTTTTTTGTGGCCTACAAACAACACCCAGACCTCCGCGATGTACAAATTTATTGTCGCACTCCCACATCATACCCTGTTCCATGATACACAATTTGCACATGAAATTTTTGAGACCTGAAATTTGACCTTCGGGTCCTCACGTCTCTTGGGGAACTATTGTCACCCCATTTTGAATCCCCTGTGTCCGCTTTCCATATTTCGCTATTTCTTGGAATCTCTTTCACGCCTCCAATTCCATACTTACCCGACTTTTTCACTTGCAGATTCCCAGACAAGTGAAGTGCACTTCTAGTGCTCCTTGACCTGCAAACATCCCAACATACCCTGGGCTTCTACAATATATGAATTGTCTTCCGGATTCCTACATCAGCCCCTCTTCTGTGTTACACAGTATGCACTCAAAAGTTCTGATCAATACGATTTGATAGTCGGGGCCTCATGTCTCTTCGGGAACCCTTGTCAACCTATTTTCAAACCTGTCTGACCTCTTTCCATGGCCATTTCATTCAATCTATTTCACGGATCGTCGGGTTGGCGGGTTCAGACAATTTCCAATTCCTAGTTGTTGTTTTCTATGCCCACCACCTTCGCACTTCTTTACAAGTATATGCAATAAGTATATAACTTCTCCATAAACATGCAAAAAATATATTTCCAGGAAATGGGATATCTATTACAGATGTGAATATATTATCCCTTATTTTTCGTCTTCTATACTTAACCAAATTCGTGTTTCTCTTTTCCCTGTACTTTATCTTTCTCGTCACTTAGTCATTTTTTTTTCTGAAAATGTCTAGCTGCGCGGGTTGGTGGACTTGCGGGTTCACGTTTTCACTCCTACTTTTATATTACGACTCTGACTGACCACTTCCCCATTCCATACTCAGCTACTTCTCCGACCGCAGATTCTCGGGTAGGTAGGCTCTAGATTGCACTTCAACTGTTCTGTGACCTGCAAACAGTACCCTGACATTTTATATATACAAATTTACAACCGGAATCACATCATATCGTCTTTTGTATTACAGTCTACCTATCATGCCCTCTTCCGTGGTACACATTTTGCACTGAAAACTTCTGAGACATACAATTTGACCGTCGGGTCCTCACATCTCCTGTGGAACTATTGTCACCCCATTTTGAAGCCCGACTGTCCACTTTCCAAACTTCACCATTTCTTCGAATTTCTTTCGCGGATCTTTGGGTTGGTGGGTTCAAAAAATATCCAATTCCTAATCATTGTTTCCTATGTCTATGCCCTTTGCAATTAGCAATTATCAATTATATATAAGATCTTATTTCTAAGTATGTAATTAGAAAGTGTTAATGCTAAACCATGATTTGATGAGATCTCCCATTAATACGCATAAAACCAAAAACTTTAGATGTTTATATTATCCCTTCTGAGATTTAATTTCAAACATCATGGAATGTCATTTGTGCGTCGTCTGTTGGACACACCTACCACACTTACAGGGGGGGTGAATGAGTGTGGGGATCGTTTTCCCAAAACTTCCCTCTTACACAAAAACTCCTTAGTTAACATTCAACATTTGCTCATTACTCATTGTTTTCATTTATAATCAGTTAGATTTGAATACATATCAGCAACATATATCAGCAACATATCATCAACAAATCATCTCCACAAGGAACACAAAGAATACAAGATGTATGTACAATTTTTCTTTTTATTATGTACTTCAATCCGGGGGTTTTTCAGCAACAACTGAATAGAGTACAACTCTACAAGAGAACCATATTTATATGCAAGACTCAGCTTACATTCTTAGCACCAACTGAGATGAGGCAACAATCCTCAACAGATATCAATCTGTCAACATAAACAAGTGCATCAACCATGCACCAACCTGTGCCAAACAACTTGTAATCAACATGTACCATAAACAAGTGCATCCAACCAT
>SNQJ01S0014181.1:110639-127997 GCA_010110895.2 Picea sitchensis
TGTAGGAACACAATGAAATACAGAAATACACATAAACACAGAGATGCAGCGGAAATAAGACTTCATTTCATTAATAACAAATGACTGAAATATGCTTACAGACAGAATGGAAACAAACTAGCTGGGGCGATGGTAGCTTATCTCTGAGAAGAGATGTGGCGGATACTGGCCTCCGAACTATGTTATAATGAGGCTAGAAGGCCTATTACTATTGAGAGACAATGGAAAACCCTAAACATCCAAAGACCTAACCCTAGGAGATGAAATGCCAAGACTATGGGCCCTGTTTGGGTAAGTTGGTACATCAACTTCCCGGGGACGTAACTTTGGCATACGATCTCTGTTTGACGTGTTCTATACCTCGTTAGAAATATCTATCCGAGGACTACAACTTTTGGGTGAGAAACATTGATCTACAATCCATGTTGCTCCCCGTTTTCCCAAAAAATGTCGTTTAAGGCCTCAAAACGGCTCCGGAAGTTCAGGACCCGAAAAACTGCTAAAAATAGTAAATTGTGCAAAAACTGAAAAACTGAAAGAAGCAATGGTGGGGGTCCAAGTGGAATAGATCAGTGGCCACCAATATCCACCTAGATCATTGCATCTAAAAGTACCCAAAGCAATAAATCCACTTATGTTATCTGAGTGTGTAGTGAAAGCTTGGTATAGGTGAAATGATGGAATAATGAAGGTCCAATTTCACTTCTAAGTATCAATGGAAAAATACAACATTCCATTGGAAGCAGTTTAGTCTTGAGGAGATGAACAAGGTTTCGCCAGAAAATTTCTATGTTACTAAAGGGTTAAGCAGGCTAGAAAATATTGCAACATTAGAAGGTGGAATGATAGAAATTAAATCATTCCAATGCATAGGATGAATTATAGTAAGGTAAAGTTGAGTCATTTTTTCCTAAGTGAGAGTAGTCGGAAATAAGGCATACTGGATGGGAATAATTAATAGTCAAGTTGGACGTGGTTGGAAGTTGCTTAGCAAGAAAAATAATTGGTGCGCAGATGAGAAAAATGACAGTGCATAGGGATACACATATCTAGAAGGATTCAAGGACAACCATCTACAACAACAAAAAAATATATAAATAAGTTAAAATAAATATGCATTAGAGTGCATATAATAAATCTAGATTGCATGTGCATGGAGTATGCATGATGATATTGAATGATTAATGCATATTGATGTGCATGTGTGCATGTAGACATGCATAAACATGCATATATATATATATATATATATATATATATGAAATAATGATGTTATGATATTTGAATGTGACTAATGACAGACTGTGTATCTAGGAAAATTGTTTATAACATGGCTAAAGTTGTTGATGATACTATTGCATATGAGATCCATCCATGTGAAGACAAAGGGGCATGGTAAGACGATGATCAAGAGGTTCATAAAGGGAGCTTGCAAGATTCTACAAAATATCAGTTAAGTAGGTAGCATCAATTAATGTAGTAAGAACGATGCATGTATGCATTTGGGGTTGTTCATGATGAATAAATGTTGAAGGGATTTGAGGTAAGAATTTCCTCAACTAAAGTTTCCAATATATGAAATTGATGAAAAGGAAAAAGGCCTTGAGTACACACGTACTATGTAATGCTTGAATGCATTTATGATAAATCTAATTACATATTATGTTATGTTGGTTATGAGATCATCACGAAGTTAAGTCATGAGACATTACTCTTGTTGTAGCAATGAATGCCATTAGAGACGTTTGTTTTTGAGGCCATGATGTGGTTGGAAATGGAAGGTATATAGCGTCATAAAAGTGTGTAATGGTATTCTCGTATATAACCGATGTTGGGACTACAACCTCTTTGCCGACACGGGAGAGCACTAAGGGAATTATATTCCTAGTGTTGTGTAAAGGTCAAAGAGGAAGGTATCCAAATAATTAAGGAAGTAATTGGGGAAGAGTTTGGATAATATGTTGAGGCATTGGCTAGAATTTCCAACTCACATTGTGGAATACACGACATGAACATACAGTATTCCAAAGTCAATGAAAGAATGCATTTTTTAGATGTGGCCATGGGTATTGGCACATTAGAATAATTTGTTGGAAAATTTTGATTGCATTATGAAAAGTTTAGTGTGTTGTTAATGCATGTACAATGAATGACAATTTCATTCTATTTTTAAATAAGAAAGGGTTGGATATGATTGAATTGTTGGTAAAATACAATTATGATATCATTTCATGAACTGCTGAAAATGTGCATAAGTACTATCAATCTATTTGGATGAGTGAAAATTGAAAAAATTGTAGGGAGAATGGTCATGGATATGGCAGGGATATAATCTCATAAAGAATATCAATGCATGTTGTTGTGCGAGCCAAACATAATGAACAAGAAACTCATGCATGGGAAATTTTGTTTTTCATATATAAAACAGATTTGAGAAATTGATAATTGCAAATTGTTATGATATGCTGACAATTTGTTTGGAAGTATGGAAATTAAGAAAATTGTAGGAAAAATGGTCTTGGATATGGTAGGGATGTAAGCCCATAAGGAAGATAGATGCTTTTTGTGGAAAATCCAAACAATTAAACTCATTCTTGGAAGATTTTATTTTTCTTGAATAAAACAAATTTGCAAATTGATAATTGAAAATAGTATAATGATGTATCATATTGAATGTATGCATATGATGCAAATGGATGATTTCCACAGGTTAAATATTACTAGTGGGAGTCTAGCAGTAAGTTGGCATTCATCTGCAAATAACACCTTGGAAAATGATGGATTGCATGAGGAACTTTATAACAGTGAAAGGGGTGTTTGGTCCTAGAGGGTGAGTACAACAAGAAGAAGCAAGTTGTCAGGCTTGCATGAGAAGAAAGTTGTCAGGATTGCAAAAGAACCAAGTTATCAAGCCTGAAGATTGAACTCCCATGTGGGAGTTACATTGTCAAACAACCAAGTTTTCAGGCCTGAAGAGTGAACTCATGTGTGAGTTGCACTGCAACAACAAGGTTGTTTCTAGTTATTTATTGGTAGTTTCTCATAGCAGTGAGTCCCTTGAGATCCTAGAAGTGAGATTCCTAGTTGCATGTGCCAAAGAGACCTCGGTAAATGAATGGTGTAGCCCAATGGAATGAGGAAAATGAAGGGGTCACATTCCTTGGGTTGGTTGTGATAAAAGAATGGTATACCCTGATGGACTAAGAGCAGTGAAGGGGGTACATTCCTTAAGTTGGGTCAGTCAAGAGGAAGAGAGATGGTGGAAATCAAGACAATTGAAGGAGAATGTCAGTGGGTTATGTATCTATGATTTGGGGCCAAAGTGTATCTATGTTTTGGGGCCAAGGTGCCTATGTATTTATGGTTTTTAGGGTTGGAGTGCCTATGTATTTATATTTAGGATGTAATGCGTATGTGATATTAGACTGAAGAGCCTATATGTTAATTAAAGATCAGGGAGCCTAACATTGTAATTGTATTTATATCATATAGTGTTGTGCACTCAAGACAGTACAAAAATAAGGGGGAGGAGAATGTAACATCCCTATTTTTAATCGCCACAAATCATAATGTAATTGTATAAATGTCATTTAGGCGAGTGAGACAGTATGTTTGAGGAAAAGAGCATGTATTGATTAATATGGTCGAGGGAAAAATTGTATATTATGTACATTTAAATGATTAATAAAAGTAGTAATCATTGGTTGTGATACAAGAGGGATGAAAACGATGGGGGTATATGATTCCACAAGAGAGGGGGATCCAAGGGGGGAATTTATTCATGGGTTTTTTTTTGTATCTGGCAGAATCAACAACTGGGTGGTCTCGTACTCATGTGACACATGGTCGATTCCGACTGCTACCACTATAACCTCCAAGTGTCATATGCATGCCCCTTCCATAGTCACCAGTAAGTCGAGGGGATTTGAACTCTGAACCTCATCAAACATAACACTTCATATCACGACACTTGCCAATTGAACTTCCCCCCGGGAGATTTTAAAATTTAAAGGACATGGGGGTAGGATTTGATCCACTTATGTGTGCACGGGTCATGATATCATTTAATATAGTATCTCTTGGTGCAACCACACTATTGAGTCCCTGTTTTGACATGTATAATACCCTATCTTACATTGTATTTGAGCCTTTTTGCCTATGTTATAAGCCTATATTTGACTATTTCCTCTAAAACACATACCTAATAGCCTTGTTCATGTTCACAAGAGGTAATTGATGATTTGAATCATGTTTGTTTAACTTTCTTGAAATAATTCGATTAAAGTATTTTATTTTGTATAGTCCTAATGGTTTGATTTATGAGCAGCCTATTCGGTACTTGCGCTATTCCATTACTACCAGTCATCGTGCAATTCGGTACCAAATCCATTCTTGTACCCAAGGAAGTTTTGATCCAGTACCATCTACTCTAAATCTATTCTGGTACCAAGTCATGCGCTATTCCGATACTATCTGCTCTGTGCCCATTCCGGTACTCAGATTCGCGACTGTGTGTATTCCGGTATCAAAACCTCTGTTTCCATAATGCACCAGTTGGACCAGTATGATGGTGAAGATTTCGAGAAGACAGTTGAATAGAATCTACCAAATCAGTTTTCTAGATTACGAGAGACTCCATCGCTCATGCACTTCATGTCATGAGGATGAAGTCGATTCCTAGAAATACGATGTAAATATCAATTGTAAAATCTCTCAAATTGTTTAATGCTTATGTATAGATATTGATAGTCTCAGCTTACCTTATATAAGGAATGTTGTATAGGTGATAGGTGTGTGGATAATAAGGAATGTAATGAAGTATGCTATCAGAACCAGACGATACCTATCATTTTTATGCATGAAGTAAAGAACTGTTGATCCAATTTACTAGTTGAATTAATGCAAAAGATATTTTATGTCAATTCCTAATTGTGAGTGAAAAGATTTAGTTTGTCACTTTCTTATAAGATTCCTTGTTGGTTTGGCAAGGGCCCACCACCCTGACTAAGGTAAACCTCCTTGTATATGTTTCGTGTGTTTGTGTGAATATTTTACAGCACTATGTGTGTGATTGATCTTTAATTTATTTTCAGAGTTCGGCATTGAGTTAATTGTTTTTGGATTGGTATGAATAATCAAGTGCTAGATCGAATAGATATTTCATTCTCAAATGTTGGAGATGGCCATTTAATTATTTTAAGCATGGGAATGATATCTTGAGTTTATGATTGCAGTAGATTTAGTATATCAAGGAACCAAAAGACTTTATACCTCATCTTCATGCTCTGTAATGAAGTCTCTCAGTTATACTGAATATTCCTTGTACTGGTTTGTTTGAATTACATGAAGTTGGAGTTGATTTTGATTTCAAGAGTGATTGGAGTTGATTTTTATTTACTGTTTCGATTGCTACATGAGACAAGCTTCTTAAGTTCATCCCTTTAATTCATGAGCCTGAAATGAACAGACTTGTTTCTCTAAGATAGAATCTCTTTGATTGGTTATTTGTTTAAGTTCCATTATTAGTTTTCTCTTCTAAGTTAAAGGGTGTTTGAAGTATTTATAAATCTTCGAAACAAAGTCTTTTATGTTATTAGTTATTTCCTATACGCAACAGACTTAGGTAGGTTACCTATTCTCGACACATATAGTGTAACAACTCTTTTGATTACGAATCCCAGATTGACATTTAAATGAGTGTAAGATATATATTGAACATATTTATACACCAACATTTTGGTGCCGTTGTCAGGGAGTTGTAAATGGTAATAGGTAGCATTTTGAGTTTTTTATTGTTTTGATGAAGTATTGGATTGGATTTAAGGACAATCTGAGGGTGGAGAGAAGACGGTAAGACGAAAGGTAAGAACCTGTGCATCCACTTTGGTGGGGTTCTCAAAAGTCAGGTTGTCCTCCTACCTTTAATAATTAGGAATCTGCATTTTTCATTTATTTCATTTAAGTTTCTTTTATGAGTAGGTATAGGGATAATAAAGGTAGATTTATTGCTCCTAAAATATCATAAAATCTAGTAAAGAAAACAACAACAACAAAAAACCTTATATAATTCATCGAAAATTAGATAGGGAAAAATTCTCGAGGAGGAGAGGAAATGAGAAACTGAATACAACAATGGCAAAGGGCACTAAATCACAGGGCCTTTGTTGATTGAATACATGGATAGCAAGAGAATCAGTAAATGACCCCATCCAAAGGGCGGAAAAGCGGTCATTAATAGTGGCGACCCCATCCAAAGGAGAAACTGGAAAAGAAGCAGAGGTCGTAATAGAAGAGGTTGCATCTGTTGTTGGAAGGCCACACAAAACCTTGGAACAGCTAGAGATACCAAGTAACCCAGTGGTAGAACCATCACTCAGTGGAGATACCTCACCTCCCCCCTACAGATTGTTTGGAGACATGGCAGAAGAAGAGGGAAACATAGCTAATGAAATAGAGACATTTGGATTCCACATACTGGATATCGCTAAAGACGTTGCTATGAAGAAAATTCCATTATCTTCACTTCCTCATTTCCGAGGTATGTCGACAGAAGACCCTGACTCATTTCTATTCGAATTTGACATATTGTGTAAGATTTATAACTACACAGATAATGCTCAAAAAATAAAACTTTTCCCAACTACACTAAAATATTCGGCATTAAGGTGGTTCATGAGCTTAGGGGAACACACCATTTTGTCTTAGGATGGTATGAAGGAGACCTTCCTCCAGAAATACCAAGATTATTGCAGACCTAGGGATGCTAGGAATGATATATTCAAAATGTAGCAATCTGAAGAAGAAAACTTAGAAGACTACCTAGAAAGGTTCTTATACAATTACCAAAAGACTAAGCAGTTTTCCTTAGACACAGCTACAGTTAGGACTATCTTTCTTTCGGGTGTGAGGGATGATTGCATTGAAGTGTTAAACCTCATGAGTTTTGGGGACGTGTACCAAAATCCATTTGTAGACATAGCAGAGTATTGTAAAAGATACTCTCGCAGTCAAGCTAAAATGGGGAAAAGTATAAGGGACCCTACCAACAAAATAATTAAACCCACATCTAGAGGTGTCACTAGGATTGAACTGGGAAATATATTAGAAAAATTTAAAATAGATATCCTAAACACCATCAGTTCCCAACTAGATACCATGAAAATTAAAATAAAACAAGAGGAAGAAAATGTTGCGTTAGCAATTTTCTGTCATCAGTGTAGGAGGAAACACCCTGAAAAGGAATGCCCCCTTAATGTTATTGAAATATATGGTCTATGTACAGAGGACCATCCTACTAACTAATGCCCTTCTCTACCCAAAATCAAGGCCATGTTCAAGGGAGGAGGAGAACCTGAAACATCCTACCCCCCTAAGAGACCATGCAGACAACAAAACCCCAGCATGTTTGCAGACCCAACTACACAATACCCCCAACAACAATGGGTACCCCCCATGTCTTACCCTCAGTGGTCGACACAAACACAACATTGGCAACAAGGGTGGAGAGGACCTATATATGGGAATGTTCCCTTCCAACCAACAAATTTTCCCACCTATCCACAATACCCTTTGAATACTTCATAGCTTCTCCCAGGATTTAACCCCCCTGCTCTTCTTTCACCCCCAAAGTTACAACAAAAACTCACACTACCCATGAATCCAAATATGTAGAAACCAATGCAAGTTGCACCCATCCAAAACCCTCCTCGGCCTACCCCTATTCCTGCACAACCTATCCCTAACCCAAATAACAGGCCGAAACAACCTATATAAAACGTTGAAGTACAAACCTTCCCTACATATGTAATAACACCAGCTCCATTTAATGGAATTGAATTAAGATCAGGAAGGGTTGTAAACAAAAAAAATCCCACTATCTTCATCCAAGAAGAACAAGTACATAATCACACAAATCAAGAAGAACAAATAGATGTCCAAACTGTTCAAAGAGAAGAACAAATGACTAATCCATTAAATGAAGAAAGAAACACTCCAGTACAACAAGAAATTCCTTCCCCCAACTCCCTTGTAGCAGAAACACCTCAGAAAATGAATCGTCCTTACCCAGAAAGGTTACTCATAAAGAGAACTGAGGAACCTCTGGAACATAATCTAGAGACTGAACTTTGGAACATATGTGTAAAGATCCCACTACTACAGATCATTAAAGACATACCTATCTATGCTAAAATTGTAAGGGACCTTTGCATTAAAAATCCAGGGAGAAAGAGGAAGGAGCCTCATGTCATACAGGTGGTAGGGCAGTTATTAGAGTTTATAACAGAAATTCCATCTAAGTATAGTGATCCAGGGAACCCAGTGGTAACCATAGAAATCAATGGTGTTTCCTTACCTAACACATTGATTGATCTAGGGGCAACAATAAATGTGATGTCAATAAACACTATGAAAACACTGCAACTAGATCACCTAAGACGAACACAAACTATGTTGGATCTTGCAGACAAATCCATCATCACCCCAACAGGGATTTTAGATGACATAACAGTTACATTGGCCTCTTGGCAATACCCTGTGTATTTCTTAGTAATTCACCCCAAATCCCCCAAACCAGGGCATCCAGTAGTACTCGACCGACCTTGGTTGGCCACTGTTGATGCATTCATTAGTTGTCGATCTAGAGAAATGACAATCTCCAATGGCACTCAAAGTCAAAAAATTATCCTTTTTCCCCCCACCCAACTAGCCACTGAAGTTCTTCTCTGGTTGGAGAATCCCTATGGGGAGGAGGACTGCACTCATCCCTTGTTGACACTTGAACAAGTGAAAGGAGTACAAGAGAAAACTGAAGAACAAATCTTAAGTCTATTCTTGGCTGACTCAGCATGCATCGATTATCCTCAATCTTTCCCTAACTACACATACATCTTTAGCCCCAAATTTCAAGAAATTTGGCATCTTCCCACTGCTACAGCAGCCATTGTTTCACAAATAGAGGAGGGGAAAGAATCAATTGTTCAAGCTATTGAAATCAGTCCTGGAAAGTCCTTATATATCAATGTTATCCTAAAAACATATCAGCAACAAAAGTTGATACAAATGATTCAACGGAAATCCGATGCTTTTGCATGGGATTACTCTGACATGAAAGGGATCCACCCAGACACCTATGTGCATCATATTTACACTAATGATCAGATCAGACCTGTCAGGTAGCCCCAAAGAAGAATCAATCTAGACTTGAAAGATATAGTAAAAGAAGAACTCCAAAAACTCCTACAAGCCAATTTCATTTACCCTATATCATATAGCAAGTGGGTCTCCCCATTAGTTATTGTACCAAAGAAAAATGGGAAATGGAGGATTTGTGTGGACTTTCGAGAATTAAACAAGGCCACCTATAGAGACTACTTCCCTTTGCCTTTCATAGATTAGGTCTTAGACACTTTGTCTGGGAATAAGTATTTTTCTTTCTTGGATGGGTTTAGTGGTTACAACCAAATACAAATTTCACCAAAAGATCAGGATAAGACCACATTCACCTGTCCTTGGGGAACCTATGCCTATAGCGTTATCCCCTTTGGGTTATGTAATGCCCCTGCTACTTTTCAAAGGGTTGTCTTGGCTATTTTCTTTGATTTAACCAATGATTTTGTGGAAGTCTACATGGATGATTTCACAGTATATGGGGATGATTTCCAACATGCATTGGATCATTTGGAGAAGGTATTGGTTAGGTGTAAAGAGACCAACCTCTCACTCAGTCATGAAAAATCTAGAATGCTGCTCACTGAAGGAATTATTCTAGGTCACCACATCTCTGGTACACGAATAAGAGTGGACCCTGCCAAGATTGACATTATTTCCCAAATCAATATCCCTAGCTCACAAAAGGAAGTCATAATTTTCTTAGGGCATGTTGGCTACTATAGGAGGTTTATTCAAAATTTTACAAACCTATTTGCCCCCCTTTTCAAACTGCTAACAAAAGATGTTGAATTATGTTGGAATGAGCATTGCCAAATCTCCTTTGAAATCTTAAAAACAAAAATTTCAAGTGCCCCTACTTTGAGAAGTCCAAACTGGTCTCTTCCTTTCCATATTTGCACAGATGCCTCATATACCACTTTGGGAGTTGTATTAGGACAAAGGGAAGGGAAAATTCCTTATGCTATATACTTTTCAGCAAGAACCTCTCACCTGCTGAAGCAAACTATAATGTCATAGAAAAAGAATTTTTATCAGTAGTACATGCCATCAACAAGTTTAGACACTATATAACAGGATACGAAGTTTTTGTGCACACTGACCACTCAGCTATCAGATTTCTAACAAACAAACCTGTTACAAATGCTAGAGTGACTAGATGGTTGTTGTTACTACAAGAATTCAATATCACTATCATAGATAGGCCTTGAAGAGATAATTTGGTTGTTGATTTATTGTCTAGACCTATTCATACAGGTGACAGTACTCGTAGATGATGATTTTTTGGATGAGAATTTATTTGCCATTTCTACTTACACCCCTTGGTATGCAAATGTAGCCAACTATCTGGTAACCGGAAAGCTGCCTCAAAGTATGACATCCAGATAAAAAATAATAATTATTCAGCTAAGTGCCAATTATATGTGGCATGAGGATAACCTATATCGAACTGGACCTGATTTGGTAATCAGAAGATGTGTTCGGGAAGACAAAATGTAGAATATATTCAGATCTTTCCATGATGGCCCATGTGGAGGCCATTTTCCTGACAAAAGGACAGCTTACAAGATTCTATAGTCTAGCTATTATTGGCCAACCATCTTCAAGGATGCAAAGAAATACGTGGTCAGTTGCGATGATTGCCAAAGAATGGGAAAACCTATAACAGTCGACGAAATGTCGCTCCAAGCCCAAGTAGTGATCGAACCCTTTGAAAAATGGGCCTTAGATTTTGTAGGACCTATCAATCCCATTTCCCGCAAGAAAAAGTACATTTTAGTTTGCACAGACTATGTAACAAAATGGGTAGAAGCCAAGGCTTTGTATTCAGCCAATGAACAATCTATTGTAGACTTTCTATTTGAGGAAATTTTCACTCGTTTTAGGGTACCTTAGAAAATAGTCACTGACCAAGGGACACAATTCACCTCAAATTTGATCAAGGCTCTTACTAAACAGTACAGGATCAAGCACAGAAATTCTCCTCCCTATCACCCCCAAGCCGATGTCCAAGTGGAATCAACCAACAAAGTAATAGAGGCCATCCTCACTAAGACTGTTCAGCTGCATCACAAATACTGGGCTGATAGGTTTCTTAAGGCCTTGTGGGCCTATAGGACATCTTGGAGGAATACAATAGGCCATACACCTTATGAGTTAGTGTATGGGAAATAGGTACTATTGCCCATAGAATTTCAGGTAAAAACCTTCAGAACTGCCATGCAATTAGGGATGGATCTGAACGAAGCTCAAAAACAAAGGCTATTACAATTAAATGAGCTTGATGAGATAAGACACGATGCTCTACAAAGAACCACCCTGATACAAGAAAAAAGGACCAAATGGCATGACAAGTACATCAAAAGGAAGTCCTTTTAGTTAGGAGATTGGGCCCTTCTATATGATAGTAGATTCAAAAATTTTAAAGGTAAGTTGTCTACTAGATGGTTGGGACCTTATGACGTTGATATAGTTTATGACAATGGTTCGGTAAAAATAAAAACCATTGATAAGAATCAGACTTCCTTTGTCATAAATGGGCATCGTCTGAAGGTTTATCATAAGCCTCTGTCAAAAGAGGATTTTGTCAAAAATGTTCTTCGAAGCTCCAAAATGCAACTAGTAAGCAAGAGGATTTCTCCTCCTATTGACCTACAACAGTAAGTTTAATTTTTCAAATTCATCTTATGTACATAGGTGTGTCATTAGATAAAGTTTCTCTTTTATTTTTCTAATATAGCTAATAAAAACAAAACAAAAGTTGGTTGTGTTCCCATGTAGACAAACGAAGAAGGAGGGCATCTACCAGATGGAGTCTTCTTTAAGTTTTTCAGACTCCTTAAAATTGAAAACACCGATGAGCAAGGACTAGCCCGGGCTCGAGAAAAATCCATGGGACAGTATAAAGAGTTTCCTTTAAGTTTTTCAGACTCTTTAAAATTGAAAACATCGGCGAGTAGGAACTGGCTCGGGCTCGATAAAAATCCACGGGATAGTATAGAGAGTTTCCTTTAAGTTTTTCAGACTCTGTAAAATTGAAAATACCGGTGAGCATTAACTAATCTGGGCTCGATAAAAATCCACAGAAAAGTAGTAGTTATTATTATTATTATTATTATTATTGTAATAAAAGAGGAAATGCCAGCAGGAGCTGTGATGACCTTGGTTCTAAAAGAAAAGGGGTTTTGTCATCTCAGTAACTAGTCATTTTAGAATACCCTCCTGTTACAGAGCTCTCTTGCATTATTCCTCTACAAAATTTTGGTAACTACATGGTTTTTCAATTGAATCTGATCACAGAACACCAGTTATTCCTACAAGTCACTGCCATAGAATCTGTGTCAAAAATATCTCAAGCACCAGAAAGTGATATTCATCTATGTGCATATCCGGTACCAATGGTCATCACTATGCCAAATCATCTCGCTATGCTTATCCGGTAGTAAACTCCATCCAGTATTAAAGAAGGGACCCTGCGTTATTTTGGTACTAGTTACAAACTTTACACACAGGTGATCTAGTACTCTGAAAAACACACTCAGGTAATCTGGTACTTAGATGATCCCATACTATTTTCAACTATGCAAACCTATGATCTAGTACTGGTAAGGATGTGACTGGTAACTCTCATCATACTTTCAAGTTGATGCTCAATTATTAGCGCTAGGACATACAGATTCAACATTTATTTTCATTTTATTAAAAGAAATTAGACTAAATATGCATTTAAAACATCTGGTTGTCATGACATATTCCCTCTCACAAACTTCTTTTAAAAAAAAAAGCCTCGACCACATTTCCGTAAGAAGAAGATGTCCTTATTCCCAGAATATCAAGAGTGCAAGGTCATTATGTCCCTCACCGGAATGAACTCATACTCCTTCTATCTATATAGTAAATAAACCTCATAAACTTATGATTCACCCCCGTACTATATGAAGTGACACGAACCACATCTCTAAGCATATCAAATAATGATCCCAGCCGATTTTACACTCGTGACTCCCGAACATAACGACCACACCCTTCCATGAATTTAGTCTGATGTCAATTTCCCACAAGTTTGTAAGTCATTAGAGGATCCAACTTGCCTCACCATATCATCATGACTATTGATGTGACCATTGTAATCCACACTTCCATTTATAAATGCTCCTATGGATGGCTTTTCCATCCAGATGATCTTTATTTACCGTTGTTGTCACACCATCTACAGACATATCGTGCCTCTGTATCCCATGCATATTTTTCCCCGTCCGATACTTTATCACAGTCTACGTTTATTCGGTATTCAACCCTCGATCCTTTGTTCGTGCCTCATCCACCTGAGAGAATTGTTTAAGCTAGCATGGGGGTCAACAGGCATGAGCCCATATTTCAATTGTACAGGGAAATAGCAGAATATCAGGCTTGCAAGGAAAAATATGAACAGGCAGGGTGGGTGCCATTTTTGGAGAAGTTTAAAGGCCATCACGAGGGGATTTCTCTTGCCTTTGCAGAAACATATTATGGATAAAGTGTGCAGTTTGGAGACATGAAGCTAACAATTACAGAAGCCACTATAATAGAAGCTACGGGTCTCCCCATGGCGAGAGAAAAATACTTCAAGAGGGTGATCGTTGATAGGAAACTCTGTCAGAAATTCTTCAAGCCAGAACACCAAGACCCCGATTGGACCCTGATTTGACATAGCTTCAAGGGCATCCCTTGAAGCTATGTCAAAGAGGAGTATTGGATGATGCTTCTAAGTCTACAGAAATTCCTCACCTACGAAGGAAGGTATGTGATAACCTTCATTTATCATTTGAAGCTTTTATCACATTTCGAGGGAGGACCACAAATTGATTTCCCTCACTTCCTATGGATGAGTTTAAAGAAGATGGTGAGAGGAGTGAGGTCAGTTTCCCAAAAACCTGATACTAGCCTTCATCACCATGGTTTAATAAAACTTCTGTTTGTTCATGCCTTGAGGACATAATGTGGTAGTTGGAAGCAATTACTCCAACAGAATTTTGCTCAAGAAAGAATATCAAAAACTGTTGAAACACAGGAGACAGGGATACACAGTGAGGGTTCAAGAAAATGAGCAAAGGAATACAGAAGGAAGGTATCAAGAGGAAAAGAAGACATTGTTATGGCCAGCTCATCTCAGCCCATTGAGAAATCAGTGACAGAAAAAAATTTCGTAAGGGAACCTACTATATCGAGGAAGTGGAAAGCCACCCAATCCTATAAAATAGGTCCTACCTCGATTTAAAAGGATAAAAATGAAGACTCTGAGCTAGGAAATAGTGTTCCTGAAGAAATCATGGAGGTGTCTTCAGAGCCAGCCAACCTAGTAGAGAAGACCCCTGACCTCAACTTACAAAAAAAGAGAAAGTCTGCACAGTTTAAAGCATCTAGCTCAGTCCTACGTCCCAAAGACCAACTATCAAAGAGTAATAAATGGAAGAAGGAGGAGACAGATTAACAGGAGATTTTACATGAGGCAACTGTTAAACCCCCTCCAAAATCCTTTAAACAATTGAAAAATACTCCTGAAGTTACTCGGTCTTCCCAGAAATTGGTTGGTGAATTGAAAGAAATTGCTAAGGTAACAAGCAGAAATAAAAATATCGAAAGGGAGAAGGAAAAAATTCCAGAACCTATGCCTCAATATTCCATGGTAGAAATATGGGCTGGCCGGCAGGAGAAAACTCCAGAATTCACAACTCAAGACCTCAAGATAAAAATCAAGTCAACACAGGAGAAATAGGTGTTCAGGCCTACAACTGGTGTTAATATTAAGAAAAGGAAATTGTTTGAGGAAATTACTACCCCTATCAGCAACTCTAAAGAGGCCCTACCCCCCATACGGAGGATGACTAGAATCATGGCCAAGAAGATGATGGTTCCAAATATATTGTCTCTTCAAAAGGAACCCATGGATATTTTGAGTTCTCTAGAGAAACTAAGTGGTTGTGGATCTAGAGTGAGTGAAGCAAGAGGGTTGGTAACTGTAAGTGAGATAGAAGGATTGGTAACAGAGACTTTGAGGGGTTTGAGGAAAGAAAAAGAAGCCCGAGAAGAGAAAACTAAGGAGGAAATCACATCTAGTCCAGACAAGTCTCTGAACAAACAAAGATTGATAGAAAAGGTTGAGAGGCTGAAGCAAGAAGTGGAGGAATACAAAGTATTGGACAGACATATCAAGGCAGTGTTAGGACCACACAATGTACCTTTTTGCCCATACTTTTTTCCACTATTACACTCTTGATCACTCACATTTAAACTCATACTATCACTTTATCTTATCTTTCCAAAGGTATATAATGTCTCTTCTCTTTACTATACATTTAATCTGTTTTGCATACAATTTCACATCACTCTCATACTTAACCATTGATTAGAAATGTATAAGTGTTGAAACAGTTCAAACTGCAGATTAGCATTTGAGCCCTGTTGCTGAAACAACAATTCACAGAAGTTGTTACACAGTCCATGGTCGACGATGATGAAACACAGAAGTTGTTACACAGTCCATGGTCGACGATGCTGAAACACAGAAGTTGTTGTACAGTCTATAGTCAATGATGTTGAAACACAGAAGTTGTTGCACAGTCTATGGTCGACGATGCTGAAACACAGAAGTTGTTACACAGTCCATGGTCGATGATGTTGAAACATAGAAGTTGTTACACAATCTATGGTCAACGATGCTAAAACACAAAGGAAGTCATTACACAGCCCGTGGTCAACAGCAACTCACACAGATTGACTACAACAGCCGCATCGCGAAGCCAAGCATCAACCATCGCTGCTACCTGAGAAGTGCTGAAACAGTCAGAGCACAAATCTCGTGGCTGAAACAGCCAGCGATTGGCGATGCCGAAACAGCATGCAACAGCAACAACAAAAGAAATGTTACTCCAGCCGTAACAGCAACATCTCATTCAACACTTGTAATAGCATTCTATTGCGGGAGACTAGGACATCCTATTCGGTTTTAGAAAGTCAATCTAACTAAGAATAGGACTGAGATATACATCTGTAATTTTTGATCAATTGTATCGAAGGGATTCCCTCTTTAAATAAGAGGAAATCATCATTCGAAAGGATCTCCAGTTTTATGTACTAAGAAAGCTTCAGAGAGAGGGACGTACTTCATTTTCAGATTGTAATATGATACATTGATAGATGAATAGAAGACTGTTTTGAGCATCCTTCTCTAGTCTTTTCGTCTCAGGGGAATCTTGTGAGAAGGGAGGGCCCACCTTCTTCACAAGATTCGCCTGTTAGCTTTATAGTGTGTTAGTGTAATTTCTATGTATGCCTTGATTAACTTTTGTCTTGCTGAAACACTACTTTTAATGAATTCTACTTTGTTGAAACACTATTGAACTTTGTCTTGTTAAGAACTTTTTTTTATTGAACGTTACATTGTTTTCACGAAGTTCATAATCATTTTAATTAACAATCTTGTGTGATGAATTTATGAGGTGTGCTAATCAGAGACTGGTACTAAAGGTTCATGCTTAAAGGAAGGGATTAAAGGGTCCTTTTCTCTGTAGAAATACTCATCTTTCAATTATTTCCATGAGTGTGCTAATCAGAGACTGGTACTAAAGGTTCCTGCTTAATGGAAGGGATTAAAGGGTCATGTTCTCTGTAGAATTAGTCAGCTTCCAATTATTTCCATGAGTGTGCTAATCAGAGACTGGTACTAAAGGTTCCTGCTTAATGGAAGGGATTAAGGGTCTTGTTCTCTGTTAGATAGAGTTAGCCTCCTATGCATTAATGCTTTCATGAAAGTGTGTTAATCAGAAACAAGGTGTTGAAGTTCCTGCTTGGGAATAGGGTATTGTTCTCTGGTTACATAATAGTTGTTCTTTCCTGTTGCAGTTGTTATTTTAATGTAATCCAAGATTCTTTAGATTAATCATCTTTTTAAGCTCTGCAATAGGTAGGTTGCTTTCCTGTAATTCAAGTCAGAACTTCAGTTTATTCAAGGAAAGTGTGATTAATATAGTTTCCTTTACTACACCTCTAGGTTGCTTTTGGAATTGAACATATATAGTGCGTGGTTATCTTTGAAATAAACAGACTTCCCTGGGTTGACAATTTATGTAGCACTTGATTGTTTAAATTAATTAAGAAATTATAGTGACCAACATTTTGGCACCGTTGTCGGGGAAGGTAATTATAGATTTC
>SNQJ01S0014181.1:146507-162391 GCA_010110895.2 Picea sitchensis
TTAGTATCAGCCTTTATTAAATGGAAATATATTATTCTACCTATATGAGAAGTTAGGCATTTAGGTCATGTTATTCCCTAACCTAGAGATAACTAAGGAGATTATATCTCGAGGCCCACAGGTCCTAGACATGGATTACCGAGAGCCATATTGACTTGAGCTTGGCCCTAGAGGACCCATCCTTCTTCTTCAACACCTCCATCTTTTCAGCAGCAGCAACATCCATCCCCTCATCATGGTCCTTCAACAGCAGTGGGTCTTTCTCCATGAGGTAATGAGTCTTGGTATCATGGTATGTGTCACTCTGATTCTCAAAACATTTGAATATGTGCATTTAATTCTTTTTACGTTTGACGTGTTCTTGGAATTTATGCCTTTCCACTTATCCACACCTGGGGGGGATGATAGAATGCCCTAGCAAGTTGGTTCCCATAGATTTTGAGTTTCCAATAGGTGGGTACATGAAAGGTCATCGTCCACTCCCACCATACTTATCACTTTTCATATTTTTCCCTCTCATCCATCCCCTACATTGGTTCGGGCATTGGGTTTTCCAAGCTAGCAAAGGGTTGTACCTTACCTTGTGGGAAGAAGGGGCTAAAGGCCTAGAGGGTAAAAGTAGTTGGAAAAAGATAAAAGCCAAAAGAACAAAACCTTCATATGCTTCACTGAGGGATCCCTGAGAAAGCAATAAAATCCTTCTCAGCAAGAAACAGAGGGACCCATAATAATAAAATCAAGACCTAGTTGGAGGATAGGGGGTCTCATCATGAGACAGCCTATTAGGTCCATGGGAATGTAATGGTATGACACTACCATTCAGTTGGTCACCACGCCAGGGTAGTGACTCTTGGTGGCATAGCCAAGATAAAGGGGGTCTCATCACGAGCCAACCTTCTCATATCCGTGAAATTCTTGTGGGTAACATTGTCACCATTGGTCACCATGCGAGGGAAGTGTCCTCTAACTAGTATCTTGAAAGAAAAAGCAATAAGATAAAAATAGAGAAGGCATTGAATGGGCTTGGAAACATTTTCATCCATGACAAGGTGCATCTCACCCTCTTCATAGGTATCCACAGGTAAGCCATACATTCCCCTATCATCACTACACCCATTGCTCAAAAATCCCTCACCACCTCATCCACTTACATGGCCTCGATTTTTATTCACCTGGAAACATCCAACGTCCAATGAGAATTATCCTAGTAGGAACTCAATACGTCCTCTCCAAACCTGGCTTGTACAATAGCATAACGTCTTTGAGCACTTGTCTGGGAAAGGGGGATTTTATGCACATATTTAGATAAATTGTTGCAGGGCCACACACGACAGACAGGTACACATGGGAAGATGATTAGTTCAGACCTCCATAGGGAAAAAATCCCACTGGATGGATGTTTATACCCCAACCAAGGGCAGACACATGTCATAGGCTTGCATCAAAGAGAGAGGAGGATGTTCCACCAGAGACATCTTGGCAGTCTTGGACCCAAGTGGGTATTTCCCTCCCACTATGATGTTGGCCATGGAAGGCCCATCAAATCACCTCTGTGACCCTTGACGTCACCCAGCATTTTATGGACACTTTGGAGGCAGTTGTGTGCCAAGCGACACATGTGGCTTGATCCAGAGGCCTTGAGAGGCCCAACGTTTTGCTCCTGGAGGCCAATGTTTCACCAGAGAGGCCTAATGTCACCCTAAAGGGGCATGACGTCACCTTTTCTGCTTGATTTAGGGTTTAATTTTTCATTTTTATGTAAAAACTGGATATTAAATGTAAACTGGCCATGTCGACTTTTTTGACCTAATTTGTAAATTAAAGGTCATTTGTATTGTATAAATAAGGGAAAAAAAATTCTTATTTTTCATCATATTTCACTCACACTTAAGTGAAGTCTGAAATATGCACCCTAATTAGGGTTTCTTGGCTTAATTTTAGTGCGCACTTCTTGAAGGAGGTTATTTTTGGTGTGTTCTAGCATTTTTCTTGGTGGAAGTGTTAAAATATGCCTATTGATAGATGATTCTTGGTGAATGTAAGTAAATTTTCTACATTTCTTCTTCATTGAATGGTTATAGTGTATTTATCTTGCATTTATTCTAAGATTATAAAATTGCTAGCTTCAAACCCTAGGAGGCTAAAGCACATGTTATTGTTCTTTCCTTAATAACTTTCACCTACTATATTATGCTAGAAACCCTATTTTCTTGAAGCTTTTTGCTAAGGTCCTTGCCATTGCAATACCCTAGAATATTTTGCTTCATCTAGTCGTCATATACTTCATCTTTGAGCTAAAGAAGGAGGAAAACCGCTAGGAACTAGGGCTACCTACTTCCTAGCAGCCATTTCCCCCTTAAGGTCTAGTGATTGAAGCCTTGGGCTATGTTGGCAGCTTAACATGTTTTTGACTTTTTATATCAATAAATTGATTTACATAGCTGCCTAACCAGAGTCATTTGTTTTTATTACTCTTCACGACGCATTTTTTTAAACAATAGTTGTAAGTTGTCGCTTTTTCCTATTATTATCTTTCATGCTTCGTTCATGACTGGAAGCATGAATACGAAGCATGAATAATTTGCGACTATGTTACCTTTATGTTCTAAAATGTCGTCAAAAGCAAGTTGTTCATACAGTTTATTAATGAAGTTGGTTCCTTGCCATGAAGAGTTACTCTCTTTGTTTGGATCCTTTCAACATCAAACATGCCTAGAGATTGATGGTTACATGAATCAAAGGACCCCCCACATTTTGATTTTTGGTATGGTTTTGTTTGGTTCTTGGCTTTATATTTATTTTGCTAAGTCATGGATTTTCGACTCACCCAAACCTTGTGATAGAACCCACGACACTCCCACTCATTTTTCATTTTAATGTTTTGGTCCTAGACTCGTACTAGATGCAAAGTTGGCGTTATGATGTGCGGTAAAACATCATTCCCAAGACTTCCCTTGGGATTTTCAATCCCTCTTTGTATGCATTTCAATAATCACCCATCTAATCATTATGAATTTATGATCATACACCATTCACTGTTGGAATGTCACGGGCTCGGGTTATGGCTCTGGACTGTCTTTGCAAACCCTGTCTATGTGTTGTGTCTAATTCGTTACCCTTTCATCCATCATGGATCCTGTTGTGAGAGTTGAACCAAACGGCCTTCAAACTCTGCTTTTATACGACGATGTCAGAGGAGATTTGGAGAGAAGTGGTTGGCTCGTTTTCATTAGGAAGTTTCAGGGTTTCAATTTACAAGTTGCCCAGGAATTCACTTTCTCCTTTGATGGGTATAGGGATAAGGTAGGTAATGTCCAACTTGAGGTTACAGAATATTTCTTGAGTCAAGATACAGGACTCCCTGCAAGCCTTAAAATTTTACACTTTTGTTAGCAGAGTTTAATCTCATTGTTTTTGCTTGCTGGAGACACGCTTTTGCGAGAGAGATTCTGAGCAAACCGCTGTGAATTAGAACAAACCCTTTAAAACCCAGAACCGAAATGAGCCATTTTATCTTCATCGCAATAAATTTCTCCAAAAAATAGACCATTGCAGAGATATGCCTCGACCTTTGGAGGTAAATTTCTCAGAATTTTTGTTTCGGGTAAGATGAGCGTTTTTTTTTTTTTTTTTTTTAGCTACAAACCTTGCTACAGTGCCCTTCTCACCTACTCAGGCTTGTGCCTCAGCCTCCTACAGCAAACCCTTTCTTGATCAAAAGGTTATATAGCAGGCCCGTCAACAAGTTATACATCCTAATGACTGTCAAAAATTCAAATAAACCTACAGGCAACGTAGTATTTAAAAACGTGGAGGGCGCTCTGGTCCACAATCTTGTTTGTTCTGATGCAACCGCCACACAGTCAAAGTGTGAGGTCTGTCTATCATGGATTGATAGATATTATACTGATATCCCATTTCTACAGTCACGGGTTAAGGCTTTAAAAGATCAGATCGATGTTTTAACAAACGAAAACCACAAGTCATGTGATATTTAAAAACGTTGAGGTTGTTACAGCCATTGTAAATTCCAAGGTTTCATGATACGATTTGATTTCATGGTTAGAGGATATTCAGGAATCCATGATTTCAAAATTGATTTGAGGCACTCTTGAGACCTTCCAGTCATATCTATGATGTATTTTGAATGAATAGAAATGAATTGTTGTTAGCTTTGGAGGATTTAGTAAGATCAGGGTGGTTGCATCCCCTTTTATTTTTGAAACAAATATTTGATCTCAGGAACAGAAACAGTGATCTTTCTTGAGGCCTTTATAAACATATCATTTTGTAAGCATAGGCATCTTGGGCCTAGGGCTGGAGTATGGATATTTTCACACAGACTTGAATGGGACAAAATACATATTACAGCTTTAGCTTTTGTGTATGATGTTTTAGTTTAAGTTATGTTTATCTTGATGTGATAATAGATGGTGATAGCTTTGTGTCTTCATGATTTATTATGAGTTGAGATAATTCATTTTCATATGCTATCCATATCTCATGTTTTAGATACAATATAGGGTGATCATAGATTCAATACAAATCTTGAGATTTATCTCTGATTTCCTATCGAATGTTTAAATACAAGTTCTTACAAGAAGATTTATCTCGCTGTAGTTACTTGTAAATCATAAGATCACTGTGACTGTCTCCATTACATGTTCTGTTATCAAAACTTAGTTCCCAATTATTGTTTCACATTTGTTCGAAGCAACCTTAAGATTTGTTGCAGGTTTACTTCTCGGATAAGGTGGTTGGATATTCTCTATTGTACAGACGTTGGATGCATTAATAGGTTAGTCTTTTCTTTTATTTCATTTTCTTGCTCAATATAGAAGTTTTATATATAGTATAATTTCCATTATCTATATCTTTTTGTTTGATCAAGTAGTTTAACATTTGATTTTATGAATGCATGCAAACAAGAAAATAAACCAAAAAAAACAAATAGTATCTTCGCTTTCTTTTTCTGTTGTCATTAAAAGAATCGTTTTACATTCGATTTTTATGAGTTCGGATTAAAACTCGTGATTTGTACAGATTGTATATATGATAAATAGAACTGTTATATAAATATTTAGATAAGCTGTACATATATATATATTCATATGCATGTATATATTTTAGTGATTATTATTTAGTAAGTTATTGTATTTCCTTTAGTTATTTTTCGCTTTCTTTAGAACTTAGATCGGCCAACGAAGCCGCTAAACCCGTCGGAGTGAATTAATCCAAACGGCTTGGGTTAATTAGACAACCCTGGACCAGATTCACTCTTCCAGTTGATGAGTGGTCAATTTCCCCCGTCAACAAATGGCGCTAGAAGGAGGGTCAACTGACAAACTGGCCTTGTAGGAGCCTTTATTTTAAATAGTATTCAATTTCCCCATGGCTCCCCAAATCACTGTGTTGGAACATGATTTCAACTTCTCATTACCCGATCTTCCCAACGAGACAGTCTCTCACTTTTCCAAACTCACCTTTGATGGTGGAGGCAATACATCTGCTAAAGACCACCTTAACAAGTTTTGGTGCAAATGCATCAAACATGACATTTCTAATTTAAGAGTTTTATGCAGATTGTTCGGTTTTACTTTTAGAGGTCGGATTAAACATTGGTTTGAATCCTTTCCAACATGTCACATTTTTTATTGGTTTCAATTTGTAGATGAATTTCTAGATGCTTTTGAAATTTATGATTTCGATCAATTATGTGAAGAATTTCATACTTCGCTAATCAATGGCGATTCATCTTTGGAAGACTTTTTGACAAGAATCTATCACATCCTCTGTAAATTTAATCTCAGTGACATGTCATTTGTATTAAATCTCCACTATGATTCTTGTGCCCCTTCCATCTAGTCATATTCAATCATGAATGAAGAACCAGTTGCAAATCCTATCACTCGATTGCAAGAAGAATTTAGTTCACAGGGTGAGAGGAATCTATCCGAAAACTTTGAACAAGCAAGGGAGGTAGAATCTATTGACCAGGTTCTTACCGACAACCAAACTGGTTTTTCCTTTTAATCATTATATTTTCTGTCTTCGACCATCACGGAAGAATATTCCATTCTTGGTCAAGGTAAATATCATCATTCTTATAACTCTCGCTCTAATCAATATTTAAATTAGGTTATTGAAGAAGACTTAGGTGATGAAAATGATCTTAAGCATTCTAACACTCCTATGAAACTGATTAGAGAAGAAGATATGCAATTAGAAGAAGAAACTTTAAACCTTCATCCTCAAAATGTACTTTATCCATAGGAAAGGCTAGACGTTCRTCRYGTAAGTTTTGAATTATCTATCATACAGAAGGCAAATCTAGATGATCATATTATGTTGAGGAATTCATCACCAAAACARAGTGAGAGTTTTAAAAGTGAAGAGAAATGTCTTGAGAATACCWTTGTTAAATATCATAGCTCAAKASATTCTTTTYATGTGCTTATTTYTKATTCCTTTTATTMTTTATATCCTRATCTCTTCTTAGATTCTGATGRAYTTAATACCTTACCTACAACTTCCTACTCTTTTCCRCCACAATCATATCCTTTCRATATGCCAAGATWTGATGAAATTAATTCCAAACATAACATTGATAAAATCRGATTYGAYGCTTGTTCACTKTYATCACTCACATGGGAAAAGGACATGTTGCRARATGATTTCRCASAGTTYATTGTTGAAAAARACAATGCACTCTATCTTATGGAGATCAAACATTCTACGTTGCATATTYWTTCTTTGATTAGCTCAAATTTTAATKTTTATGMTTCACATTTTGAAATGATCAATCTCATCAAAGGAAGTATTCAAACCAATGATCTAATGGATGTCACAAATCCTCTTATGATGATTTCCCCATTGATATATTCGTTTCATCAAAGTCATGGTTTGCATCCTCATTTTTGTGACAGGATCTTAGGATGGATTGAATATTCATATATAAAAAAAAATCATAATAAAGATAAAGTTGTGCTTGCTTTGTATCTTGGAAGTAGGCATGACATATTCCTTTTAGATCCTCCATGTGAAGAAATTAATAAACACTTAGAGAATTGTCAGGAGAATGGGGCACTTCAGCCTTGGCTGATGGTTATTTCATTTCCTCATAATCTTGACAAGTTTTTCAAACTTACTTACACTCGCCCATGCCATTATGACCCTTATCACGACAAGATTGCACAATGGTTGGAGGATTCATACATCAAAAAATTTCGAGGGAATGGTAAGATCATGCTTACTTTGTTTCTAAATGATGATTATGAAGGTAAGTGTGATATATTTATGTCAGTTTTTGATATATTACCATTCTTGTTAGTAATGTTTGATTTTGTTTCCATTGCAGGATTGGAGTTACTCGGATGGCTACATTGGAAGTCTGACTTCACGTAGTATCCTGATTTGTTTAGTAGTTAGGGTAGGTTTAGGAATAAGTTTTCTTTTAGTTTTATTCCTCACTATTTCTCTTTGTAATAATGCAGTCATGAGCGCAAGAGGGAACACCGAGAGAACCATAACATGATGATTGTCAGGGAAGTCTGCATGATCCTTTTCTCTCTGCTTTTCGTTGAATATTTATTTTCAAAGCCACGGTATCATCATGAAAATATTAAATGAAAAGTAAATAGATAATTGAATCTGAACCGTAATTTCAACCCTGATTCAAGGTGCCACAAGTCGGACTACATTGATATCAATGAGGATCTTTATTTTTCTTTTAGGTCTCTAGAGGTATTTTCCTGATAAATTCCAGATCCATCTTTGTACACATTTTTCTGTTTTGTTTTCCATTTTCTTTTCTGGTTTATTTTTATTTTTATTCTTTGGCCTTTTTTTGGAGTCAAACATGCCTATATTATAGTCTATTTTAGAAGAAGAGAACAAAATGCTTCATCTCGAAACAACTGTCAAGGGCTGTCAGAACATCTATTGTTGTCCTTCTCTGAAATTGTAGGTTGGTTAAAGGTGTCATTTTGTCTGAAAGTCAATCCCTCGGTTTCAATCTGCACTTGAAAGTATTCATGAATATCTTTAAAAGGTTTCTTTACGTTGTCCCTGCTCTTTAAGAAAGAAACTCAATGATGTCTCCATGCCCTTGAAAATTGGTTCTATCAATGAACTGTTTTCAGATCTTGATGAAGGTTTGCTAGAAAAATTTAAAGGCCTGTGGAAATATTAAGTTGTGTTAAAAAACTGGAATTTTTAGTGTCACCCCGCTCTATTGAATATCTTTAAAACTATATTAGAATGTGAATAAACTCTCAGAGAGTTGTGGGAAGTGTTTGTAAACCTATCGGTACACTGAACAGGTCTGCTGGCAGTGGGTAAATGCATGCATGACGCCAAGATAACTTCGTCAGGGTACTGAACAGGCCTGCTGGCAGTGAAGCGATGTCGGGTAAAAGAAAATTCTCAGGTATAAACCTTGTGTTGGCCATAAGCATCCTTCATTCTAATTTGAAATTTCTTGGGCAAGATACAAACGTTAGAGTGGGTTAATTGACATCCTTGTCGAGGCTATGGACGCCTGCTGCCAGCAATGGCCCTGTCAACAGTATTGGAGACTTTAACTTAACATCGTGGCTTTATTTTGTTAATTTTGTCACCAGGTTTCATTCTTTTAAACGAAAGGTATCTGAAACTAGGTTGTGTCTTGTTCTTTTTTAAAGATGTTCAAATAAACTTGCAATTGTTCTTCGATTTTAAGTTTTTCAAAATTATCTAACCCGAACTAGTTCATATTGCAGAGATAACTGCTTCTCCCAGCATGTCACCATTGTTGGCAGCTTAACATGTTTTTGACTTTTTATATCAATAAATTGATCTACATAGCTGCCTAACCGGAGTCATTTGTTTTATTACTCTTCATGACGCATTTTTCGAAACAACAATTGTAAGTTGTCACTTTTTCCTATTATTATCTTTCATGCTTCGTTCATGACTAGAAGCATGAATAATTTGTGATTGTGTTACCTTTCTGTTCTAAAATGTCGTCAAAAGCAAGTTGTTCATACAGTTTATTAATGAAGTTGGTTCCTTGCCATGAAGAGTTACTCTCTTTGTTTCGATCCTTTCAACATCAAACATGCTTAGAGATTGATGGTTACATGAATCAAAGGACCCCCACATTTTGATTTTTGGTATGGTTTTATTTGGTTCTTGGCTTTATATTTCTTTTGCTAAGTCATGGATTTTCGACTCACCCAAACCTTGTGATAGAACCCACGACGTGCCCACTCATTTTTCATTTTAATGTTTTGGTCCTAGACTCGTACTAGATGAAAAGGTGGTGTTATGATGTGCGGGAAAACATCATTCCCGATAATGCCCTTGGTCTTTTCAAACCCTCTTCGCATGCATTTCAATAATCACCAATCTAATCGTTATGAATTTATGATCATACACCATTCACTGTTGGAATGTCACGGGCTCAGGTTATGGCTCTCGACTGTATTTGCAAACCCTCTATGTGTGTTGTGTCTAATTCATCACCCTTTCATCCATCATGGCTCCTATTGTGAGAGTTGAACTAAACGGCCTTCAAAATCTACTCTTATACGACGATGCCAGAGGAGATTTGGAGAGAAGTGATTGGCTCATTTTCATTAGGAAGTTTCAGGGTTTCAATTTACAAGTTGCCTAGGAATTCACTTTCTCCTTTGATGGGTATACGGCTAAGGTAGGAAATGTACAAATTGAGGTTATAGAATATTTCTTGAGTCAAGCTACAGGACTCCCTTCAAGCCCTAAAGTTTTACACTTTTGTTAGCAGAGTTTAATCGCATTGTTTTTGCTTGTTGGAGACACGATTTTGCGGGAGAGATTCTGAGCAAACCGCTGCGAATTAGAACAAACCCTTTAAAACCCAGAACCGAAATGAGCCATTTTATCTTCATTATGGGAAGTTTCTCCAAAAAATGGACCATTGCAGAGATATGCCTCGACGTTTGGAGGTAAATTTCTCAAAATTTTTGTTTCGGGTAAGATGAGCGTTTTTTTTTTTTTATTCTACTACAGACCTTGCTATAGTGCCCTTCTCACCTACTCAGGCCTGTGCCTCAGCGTCCTACAACAAACCGTTTCTCGATCAAAAGGTTATAGATCAGGCCTGTCAACAAGTTATACATCCTAATGACTGTCAAAAATTCAAATAAACCTACAGGCAACATAGTATTTAAAAACGTGGAGGGCGCTCGGGTCCGCAATCGTGTTTGTTCTGATGCAACCACCACACAGTCAAAGTGTGAGGTCTGTCTATCATGGATTGATATATATTATAATAATATCCCATTTATACATTCACGGGTTAAGGATTTAAAAGATCAGATCGATGTTTTAACAAACAAAAACCACAGGTCATGTGATATTTAAAAACATTGAGGCTGCTACAACCATTGTAAATTCCAAGGTTTCATGATACGATTTGATTTCATGGTTAGAGGATATTCAGGGATCCATGATTTCAAAATTGATTTGAGGCACTCTTAAGACCTTCCAGTCATATCTATGATGTATTTTGAATGAACATAAATGAATTGTTGTTAGTTTTGGAGGATTTAGTAATATCAGGGTGGTTGCATCCCCCTTTATTTTTGAAACAAATATTTGATCTCAGGAACAGAAACAGTTATCTTTCCTGAGGCCTTTATAAACCTATCATTTTATAAACAGAGGCATCTTGGGCCTGGGGCTGGAGTATGGATATTTGCACATAGACTTGAATGGGACAGAATACATATTACAGCTTTAGCTTTTGCATATGATGTTTTAGTTTAAGTTTTGTTTATCTCGATGTGATAATAGATGGTAATAGTTTTTTGTCTTCATGATTTATTATGAGTTGAAATAATTCATTTTCATATGTTGTCCATATCTCATGTTTCAGATACAATATAGGGTGATCATAGATTCAATACAAATTTTGAGATTTATCTCTTATTTCCTATCGAATGTTTAAATACAAGTTCTTACAAGAAGATTTATCTCGCTATAGTTACTTGTAAATCATAAGATTATTGTGACTGTCTCCATTACACATTTTGTTATCAAAACTCAGTTTCGAGTTATTGTTTCGCATTTGTTCGAAGCAACCTTAAGATTCGTTGCAGGTTTACTTCTTGGATGAGGTGGTTTGATATTCTCTATTGTACAGACGTTGGATGCATTAATAGGTTAGTCTTTTCTTTTATTTCATTTGCTTGCTTAATATAGAAGTTTTATATATAGTATAATTTCCATTATCTATATCTTTCTGTTTGATCAAGTAGTTTAACATTTGATTTTATGAATGCATGTAAACAAGAAAATAAACCAAAAAAAAACAAATAGTATCTTCGCTTTCTTTTTCTACTGTCATTAAAAGAATCGTTTTACCTTCAATTTTTATGAGTTCAGATTAAAACTCATGATTTGTACAGATTGTATATATGATAAATAGAACTATTATATAAATATTTAGATAAACTGTACATATATATATTCATATGTATGTATATATTTTAGTGATTATTATTTAATAAGTTATTGTATTTCCTTTAGTTATTTTTTGCTTTCTTTAGAACTTAGATCGGCCAACGGAGCCGCTAAACCCGTCAGAGTGAATTAATCCAAACGACTTGGGTTAATTAGACAACCCCAGACCGGATTCACTCTTCCAGTTGACGAGTGGTCAATTTCGCCCGTCAACAGGCTACCAAAACTTCAATTATTAACCTTCTTGTCACTAGCTCTCTTATTATCAATTTTTTCCTTCAATATAGTCGTTGCTAAAAGAGACTCCATTTACCCTAAAAAGCAAGTATCTCATCCTTGCGCTTGAGTGATTGATAAAAACTACTCTCAAAACCTTTACCTTAAGCTCTCTACTAACTCTTCCTAACCCTAGAATAGACTAATCTACTAACCTACTTGTTGTTGTTACAAAATTAAGCTACAACCATTTATTGCAGCATTAAAAGCACCTAAAAGAAATTGTAAAGTTGATTTATACATTGCCTAATTATCTTTTAACAAATGCTAGTACTTTGTTATTAATGAGTGATGATTTTGGGGCATTGTGAAGCTCTTTCAAGGAAATTATTGTGAAGTTATCATCTTATAAACATTGTTGTTATAAAATTCAGTTTGCTTCATCACACGTCAAATATTTCTTTTATTGATAAGTCCATGGTTTTATGAAGTACTAACAACAAGTTGTACTTATAAAATATATCTCTTTCTTGGTCCTTTGTTTTGGGCAGGTACATATAAGCCCTTTATTACTTCATTGGTTAAAACCTTGGGACTTTCTGATCAATGTGACTTGTGAGAGAGGATACTTTAATAGACACTTTAAGCTTTTCCTTCTCAAACCCCCAGGTCATCGAGAACATCTCCCTTGGGCCATCAACCCTAAATAGAAAGAGGTATCTTGTTGAGGTGACAATGATATGATAACCTCATGTTATTCCAATTTGTTTTCCCTTAACCTTTTACTTTGGAATAAGTACAAATCGCGCGATAACATGTTGGCATCATTGTCTGGGAACACTGAGTCAATTATCCTCAAAGACGATACTTTTCGGTAATCCTTTCCTCAAAATCCTTTACTTTACAAAGCTTACCTGGCGACTCCACTGAGGGTGATCCTCTCATCCCTTTGATAGTTTCAAGAAAATTATCTGGCAACTCCACTAATGAAAAAACCAACAATGACTTCTCAATGGAACCTGGGAAAATTCAAACCTTTAGACATGAGTAAAATCTCAGGATACCCTCGAAAAATGCCCCCGAAGTATGATAAATGGCTCCCTTAATTCACTGGTAGTGATGGGGAGAGAGTCGACTATCACATGGGGTATTAAATTGGAAGATATCCAAACGTTACTAAAAAGACTCGACTATATAAAAAAACTGAGAATGAGACTGTCAGGGAATTCCAGGATAGGTTTGAGAACTTTCTATATCAAATTCCTAGGAACCATCATCCTCGAGACAAATACCTCGTGTATCTCTATACCAATTCACTCTTAGTGCATTTAGGGTTCCTCCTCAATAAAAAGGGGCCAAAAACAATCGTTGATGCCTATTACATGGCCATGAAAATCGAGAATACTATCTCTTTATCAAAAAGAAAACACATATTCTCTTTAGGAACCAAAGTTGATGACCCCAAAGGTACCCCAGATACCCTTAGTCTAGAGAATTTAGTTTCCCTTGATATCTTTGAAAGAAGGGAACAAGTCATCAACAAACAAGAGGTTGAGGAGAGAGATCCTAATGAGGTTTTCCAATCCCATGAGGAAGGGAAAGAATTTACTCATGCTTCTACCGAAGATAACAAAGATATGGTTAAAGAGCGAGAGCCTAGAGATATCAAACATGATGATGAAGTATCGATATGTGCTCCCCCTCTAACGAATCCATCCACGAGCATATTCCTTCTACACAAGAAGAAGAGGATGAGGTTAGTCGCTTTCCTTTTCAGGTTCTTGATAATGCCTTATTTTATGATTTAGAGAGGGAAGAAGAAAGGAAACCTTTGAACAAGATAGATCCACCTTCTTATAAAGTTGAAGATGTAGAAGCAAGTCTTCCATTTAATGAAGTTATCCAAATACTTGAAGCTCTTGCACAAGAAGAAGTAAGAAAGGTGAGTTGTTTCCCTTTCCAATTTTTTAATGATTCTTATTCTTATGATGTGGAAAGTGAAGAAGTGTTGGATGTTTTTACCCCTTCATACTATAATGAAGATGATGATTTTGTTGATAATATTGAAGAGTTCATACATGTCAGGAAGCATAATTGGGATGTGATTGTATATGATGGGGATCCCATTTACAACATTGAGGGTCATGTCCAAAAGTTGCCTTTACCATTATCACATGAAGTTACTAATAAATTTGACATTTGGCAACAAGGACATGACATGATTATAAAAAAATTTCAAACACCCAAGGATGACCTGATTCTATGCTCTCCTAATAATTTTCGGTCATACCTTGAGGACTTTGATGATTGTTCCTTTGAGAACTTGGATTTATTCTATGAAGAAAATTATCAACCATCATTGTGCTCAAACCTTGATAAGAGTGAGGAATTTTCTTGCCTAAAGAAGGATACTTGTGATAATATTTTCCACCTCCCTTTGATTACTTTACCTCGCTATGTCACTAAAGGTATGGTTTGGAAACATGTCCCTTATCCCAAATATTCTATACGACAAAACCTCCTTTTGGAATTTAGGGGAAGGTTGGGTACATTAAGAAGAAGCTTATTATCACAGTCTTCCATCTCCCCCTTAAGGAATTATCGGTCATCCTTTCGGTTCTTGCTAATCCCTTCTCAAGCCTCGAATTGTGAAGACGTTCGAGGTAGCCAGCCTTCAGACTCTTTGAGTTAGTATTTTGAACCTTTGACTTTTCACGATCACTTTCTAAGATGGGTTGAGCACTTTCCTGAAAGTATGACTTGGCACCACTTTTTCCTTCCCACCCACATCCATGAGCTAGACCTTATGATTTCCAACAATACAATACATTTTCTAACTCATGTTATTTTTTTCTTAACTTATCACTTCTTTGGTTTATGATGAAGCACAAAGACAAGTATTGTGATACATTGCTAGGATGGTTTCATTGGCTATTTGACTACACCTAGAATTCAGTCAGCAGGTAAGTAGAGGTAAGTAGGTAGGCATTTGCATCCATTGTATATACCATCAACATGTCATGCTAGAGTAGTCGTATTTCCATTTGTATATATGCTTGCTTACTTTTATTTTTTGTACCATATATGAGCTAGGGGTGATATCACCACCCCAAGTGATTACTAATGATATTTTGTTGAGATCAAGAAGGTCACAAGTCATGCCAGAGATGTTGAGGTTCTCATATGCTCTACGATGAGCACATGTCCTCGAGTTGGAGTCAGATGTTATCCCCTAGCCTAGGGGTAACTAAGGAGATTATGTCTCAATGCCCACGAGTCCTAGACCTGGAGTACCAAGAGCCATATTGACTTGAGCCCGGCCCTAGAGGGCCCATCCTTCTTCAGCGCCTCCATCTTGTCAGAAGTAGCATCATTTATCCTATCGGCATGGTCCTTTAGCAACAGTGGGTCTTGCTCAATGAGGTAATCAGTTTGGGTATCATGGTATCTGTCACTCTGATTGTCAAAACATTTGAATATGAGCATTTAATTCTTTTTACTTCTGACATGTTCTTGGACCTTATGCCTTTCCACTTGTCCACACCTCGGGGGAATGATAGGATTCCCTAGAAAATTGGTTTCCATAGGGTTTGAGTTTCCACTGGGTGGGTACATGAAATTTCATTGTCTATTTCCACCATACTTATCACTTTTCATCCTTTTCCTTCTCATCCATCCCCTACATTGGTTCGGGCATTGGGTTTTCCAAGCTAGTAAAGGGTTGTACCTTACCTTGTGGGAAGAAGGGGCTAAATGTTGGGTATGTGTTATATTCTTTGCACGAGTAGTAGTGTTTGAGCGTCTGCACTGGGCGCGCAGGGGGGTTAGAGGGGGGGCCGCTAGGCCCCCCCTCGGGGGGTGCAGGGGGACGGAGCCCCCTGCGTAGGAGTTCGAGGGCAGCGCCCCCGGAAAAAAAAAATCGGGCCGACATATTTCCGTCGGGCCGACATATTTCCGGGCCGAAATATTTCCGGGACGACATATTTTCGGGACCACATGATATTAGGTGGTTTTTTCGGCACATGGTTTTTTGCCGATGGTTTTCTATTTTCGGTTAAGGAATTAGGGTTTTGGACTAATCTAGGTCATTGGGTTAGGGTTTTGGATGCCTCTAGGTCCTATATGTATATTGTATTGTAAACAATGTAACACAATGTATGAATATAATATATGTTGGTTTTCCC
>SNQJ01S0014181.1:162401-173602 GCA_010110895.2 Picea sitchensis
CTCTTGGCGTAGAGGATCCATGGGCATTGCTGCCCTAGATTGTTGACTATGTAACCCTGTAACCCCCTGTGTGCAAAGAAAACAACAAGTGGGAGAATGTTGGGTATGTGTTATATTCTTTGCACGAGTAGTAGTGTTTGAATGTCTATGACGGGCGCGCGGGGGGGTTAGAGGGGGGGCCGCTAGGCCCCCCCTCGGGGGGTGTAGGGGGGCGGAGGCCCTCGTGCGGGGGTTCAGGGGCAGCGCCCCCGAAAATTTTTTTTCGGGCCGACATATTTCCGGGATGACATATTTTCGGGACGACATATTTTCGAGACCACATGATATTAGGTGGTTTTTTTGGCACATGGTTTTTTGCCGATGGTTTTCTATTTTCGGTTAAGGAATTAGGGTTTTGGACTAATCCAGTTCATTGGGTTAGGGTTTTGGATGTCGTTGGCTCCTATATGTATATTGTATTGTAAACAATGTAACACAATGTATGAATATAATATATGATGGTTTTCCCGGTTTGGGTTTTGCAGGGGAAAAATCTCTGTGTAATGTTTGTATTTGCCATTGTATCTTTTCTGTTCTTTTCTGAATATCAGTTTGCAGTAGATATTGTACAAGGTTAGAATTTACACTAAAGGCCCAGAGGGTAAAAGTACTTGGAAAAAGATAGAATCCAAAAGAGAAAAACCTTAAGATTCTTTGCTCAAGGATCCCTGAGAAAGTAATAAAAGGCTTCTCAGCAAGAAACAAAGGGACCCATAATATAAAAATCAAGACCTAGTTGGAGGATAGGCGGTCTCATCATGAGCCAGCCTATTAGGTCCATGTACATGTAGCAGTATGACACTACCATTAAGTTGGTCACTATCTAGGGCAGTGGCTCTTGGTGACATAACCAAGATAAAGGGGTCTCATCATGAGCCAACCTTCTCATCTCCATGAAATTCTTGTGGGTAACATTGTCATCACTCGTCACCACACCAGGGCAGTGTCCCCTAACTAGTCTCTTGAAAGAAAAAGAAATAATATAAAAATATTAAAGGCATTGAATGGGCTTGGAAACATTTGCATCCATGACAAGGTGCAGCTCACCCTATTCAGAGGCACCCACAGGTAAGCCATACATTACCATGTCATCATTGCACCCATTACTCAAACATCCCTCACCACCTCATCCACTTACATGGCCTAGATTTGTCTTCACCTGGAAACATCCCATGTCCAATGAGAATTATCCCAGTAGGACCTCCTCACGTCTTCTCCAAACCTGGCTTGTAGAATAGCATAACATCTTTGAGAACTTCTCTAGGAAAGGGGGGTTTTATGCACATATTTAGATAACTTTATTATTATATGTGATTGGCATTGCTATGATCCCTGTGACTTATGAGCCTATGGAGGGTGTACTTGTTGTTGTCGCAAGGCCACACCTGACATACAAGTACACATGGGGAGATGATTAGTTTGGACCTCCATAGGGATAAATTCCCACCAAATGGATGTTGAGACCCCAGCCAGAGGCAGACACATGTCAGAGGCTTGCAGCGGAGAGAGAGGAGGAAATTTCACTAGAGACAACCTCGTAAGGTTGGACCTAGGGGGGTCTTGCCCTACCACTATGATGTTGGGCTTGGAAGGCCTATGACATCACCTCTATGACCCTTGACATCACCCAATGTTTGATGGACACTTTGGAGGCAGTTGTGTGCCAAGGGGCATGTGTGGCTTGATCCAGAGTCCTTGGGAGGCCTAAAGTTTTTCTCTTGGAGGCCAACATTTCACCAGAGAGGCCTAATGTCACCCTAAAGGTGCATGAAGTCACCTTTTCTGCTTGATTTAGGGTTTAATTTGTCATTTTTATGTAAAAACTGGATATTACATGTAAACTAGCCATGTCGGCCTTTTTTACCTAATTTGTAATTTAAAGGTCATTTGTATTGTATAAATAAGGGAAGAATCTCTCTTATTTTTCATCATCTTTCACTCACACTTAAGTGAGGTCTGAAATTTGCACCCTAATTAGAGTTTCTTGGCTGAAATTTAGTGCGCACTTCTTGAAGGAGGTTATTTATGGTGTGTTCTAGCATTTTTCTTGGTGGAAGTGTTCAACTAGGCCTATTGCTAGATGATTCTTGGTGAATGTAAGTAAATTTTCTTCAATTCTTCTTCATTGAATGGTTATGGTGTATTTATCTTTCATTTATTCTAAGATTATGAAATTGCTAGCTTAAAACCCTAGGAGGCTAAAGAACATGTTATTGTTCTTGACTTAATAACTTTCACCTACTAGATTATGCTAGAAACCCTATTTTCTTGAAGCTTTGTGCTAAGGGCTTTGACATTGCAACACCCTAACATATTTTTCTTCATCTAGCCATCATCTACTTCATCTTTGAGCTAAATAAGGAGGAAAACTACTAGGGTCTATGGTTACCTACTTCCTAGCGGCCATTTTCCCCCCAAGGTCTAGTGATTGAAGCCTTGGGATACCAACACTTCAACCATTAACCTTCTTTTCACTAGATCTTTTATTATCAATTTGTTCCTTCAAGGTAGTCGCTACTAAAAGAGACTCCATTTTCCCTAAAAATCATTGATCTAAGCCTTGCACTTGAGTGAATGATAAAAACTACTCTCAAAACCTTTACCTTAAGCTCTCTACTAACTCTTCATAATGCTAGAATAGACTAATCTACTAACCTACTTGTTGTTGTTACAAAATTAAGCTGCAACCATCTATCACAGCATTAAAAGCACCTAAACACAATTGTGAAGTTGATTGACACACTGCCTAATTAGCTTCTAACAAATTCTAGTACTTTGCTATTAATGGGTGATTATTTTGGGGCATTGTGAAGCTCTTTCAAGGCATTTATTGTGAATATATCATCTTATAAACATTGTTGTTATAAAATTCAGTTTGCTTCATCACAGATCAACTATTTCTTTTATTGATAAGTCCATGGTTTTATAAAGTACTAACAACAAGTTGTACTTGCAAAAGATATATTTTAATTGTTGCTTTGTTTTGGGCAGGTACATCTAAGCACTTTATTACTTCATTGGTTGAAACCTTGGAACTTTCTGATCAGTGTGACTTGTGAGAGGGGATACTTTAATAAACACTTTAACCTTTTCCTTCTCAAACCCCCAGGTCATCGAGAACATCTTCCTTGGACCATCAACCCTAAATAGAAAGAGGTATCATGTTGAGGTGACAATGATAGGATAACCTCATGTTACACCAATTTTATTTCCCTTAATATTTTCCTTTGGAATAAGTACAAATCATGCGATAACATTTTGGTGTCATTGTTGGGGAACACTAAGTCAATTCTCCTCAAAGAAGACACTTTTATGTAAGCCTTTCCTCAAAATCCTTTAATTTTCAAAGATTACTTGGCAAATCCATTGAGGGTGATCCCCTCATCCCTTTGATAGTTTTGAGAGAATTGTCTGGCGACTCCACTAATGAAAAGACCAGCCATGACTTCTCAATGGGACCTGGGAAACTTCAAACCTTTAGACATCAATAAAATCCCAGGATACCCTCGACAAATTCCCCTAAAGTACGATAAATGGCTCCCTAGATTCACTGGTAGTGATGGGGAGAGAGTCGACTATCACATGGGTGATTTTTGGGCTTTCTTTCAACTCCATCTTATCAGTGATGATGCTGAAGATTTGGCAATGAAACTTTTCTCTACCACTCTTCATGGCAATGCTAGGAAATGGTATGAAAATCTCACTGATGCTCACATCACATATATGGACCATTTAGAAGAAACCTTTCTCAAAATATGGGGTATTAAATTGGAATATATCCAAACATTATTGAAAATACTCGACTATATAAAAAAAATTGAGAATGTGATTGTTAGGGTATTCCAAGATAGGTTTGAGAACTTGCTATATCATATTCCTAGAATCCATAATCCTCGAGACAAATACCTCATGAATCTCTATACCAATGCACTCCTAGAGAGAAGATGTGTTTTCTTTTGGCCATGAAAATCGAGGAGAATATATATCTCTTATTCCAAAAGAAAACACATCTTCTCTCTAGGAACCAAAGTTGATGACCCCAAAGGTACCCCAGATACCCTTAGTCTAGAAAGATTACTTTCCCTTGATATCTTTGAAAGAAGGGAACAAGTTATCAACCAACAGGAGGTTGAGGAGAGCAATCCTAATGAGGTTTTCCAATCCCATGAGGAAGGGAAAGAATTTACTCATGCTTCTACCGAAGATAACGACTATATGGTTAAAGAGCGAGAGCATGGAGATATCAAACATGATGATGAAGTATCGGTATGTGATCCTCCCTCTAATGAAGCCATCCACAAGCCTATTCCTCCTACACAAGAAGAAGAGGATGAGGTTAGTCACTTTCCTTTTTAGGTTCTTGATAATTCCTTATTTTATGATTTAGAGAGGGAAGAAGAAAGGGAATCTTTGAACAAGAAAGAACCTCCTTCTTATAAAGTTGAATATGTAGAAGAAATTCTTCCATTTGATGAATTTATCCAAATACGTGAAGCTCCTACACAAAAAGAAGTAAGAAAGGTGAGATGTTTCCCTTTCCAAATTTTTAATGATTCTTATTCTTATGATGTGGAAAGTGAAGAAGTGTTGGATCTTTTTACCCCTTCATGCTATAATGAAGATGATTATTTTGTTGATAATATTGAAGAGTTCATACATGTCGGGAAGCGTAATTGGGATGTGATTGGATATGATGGGGATCCCATTTACGACATTGAGGGTCATGTCAAAACGTTTCCTTTACCATTATCACATGAAGTTACCAATAAATTTGACATTTGGCAACAAGGACATGACATGATTACAAAAAAAAATCAGACACCCAAGGATGACCTAATGCTATGCTCTCCTAATAATTTTCGGTCATACCTTGAGGACTTTGATGATTGTTCCTTTGAGCACTTGGATTTATTCTATGAAGAAAATTATCAACCATCATTATGCTCAGACCTTGATAAGATTGAGGAAGTTACTTTCCTGAAGAAGGATACTTGTGATAAGATTTTCCACCTACCTTTGATTACTTTACCTCGCTATGTCACTAAAGGTATGGTTTGGAAACATATCCCTTATCCCAAGTCTTCTATAGGGAAAAAACTCCTTTTGTAATTTAGGGGAAGGTTGGGTACATTAAGAAGAAGCTTATTATCATAGTCTTCTAGCTCCCCCTTAAGGAATTTTCGGTCATCCTTTTGGTTCTTGCTAAACCCTTCCCAGGACTCAGATTGTAAAGAAGTCTAAGGTAGCCATCCTTCAGAATCTTTGTGTCAGTCTTTTGAACCTTTGACTTTTCACAATCCCTTTCTGAGATGGAATGAGAAATTTCCTGAGAGTATGACTTGGCACCACGTTTTCACTCCCACCCACCTCCATGAGATAGACCTTACAATTTCCAATAATACAATACATTTTCTAATTCATGTTATTGTTGTGCTTAACTTATCACTGCTTTGGTTTATGATAAATCACAAAAGAAAGTATTGTGATACATGGCTAGGATGGTTTCACTGGCTATTTGACTACACCTAGCATTCAACCAACAGGTAAGTAGAGGTAAGTAGGTAGGAATTTACATTCATTGTATATACCATCTACATCTCATGCTAGAGTAGTTGTATTTCCATTTGTATATATGCTTGCTTAGTTTCATTTTTTGTACCATATATGAGCCAGGGGTGATATCACCACCCAAAATGATTACTAATGATATTTTGTTGAGATCAAGTAGGTCACAGGTCATGCCAGAGATGTTGAGGTTCTTATGTGCTCTACAGTGAGCACATGTCCCCGAGTTGGAACCAGATGTTATCCCCTATCCTAGGGATAACTAAGGAGATTATGTCTCAAGGCCCACAGGTCCTAGACATGGACTACCGAGAGCCATATTGACTTGATCCTGGCCATGGAGGGCCCATCCTTCTTCTTCAGCGCCTCCATCTTATCAACAACAACATCATCTATCCCATCAGCCTGGTCCTTCAGCAACAATGGGTCTTTCTCCATGAGGGAATGAGTTTGGGTATCATGGTACGTGTCACTCTGATTCTCAAAACATTTGAATATGTGCATTTAATTCTTTTTACTTCTAATGTGTGCTTGGACCTTATGCCTTTCCACTTGTCCACACCTAGGGGGGATGACAGGATGCCTTAGCAAGTTGTTTCCCATAGGGTTTGAGTTACCACTAGGTGGGTATATGAAATTTCATCCTCCATTCCCACCATACTTGATCCAAAAAGGATCCAGAGAAGGCTAATAATAACTTAGAACTCATAGAGGAAGCTCAAAATGCTCAGAATGGCTCCAGTAGACAGAGAAAGGCAAAATATTCAAAGTTCCCAAAACTTAGTGAAAATGGCATGATCGCGAAGAGTGTGTCACAAGAATTCTAACAGCGAAAAAATCTCATCAAATGGAGTTACAGTTTGAAATATATTCACGATCAAAGATGCAGTCAACCAGGACCAATCAACAAGGGACACACTAGCGTCCGAACTATTGACGTCAGTAGCTGACATGGCAGGGTGACATCATCATAGGATGATGATTTCATCATTCCACATGGCATCACTACATGCTACCACATGTCACCCACCAGTGGACTTTTCAGATGTCCATATGAACCAATAGGAAAGTGCCATGTGGCACCCCCAGGAGACGCCACGTGGCACCCCCAGGAGATGCCATGTGGTGCCACCCAGGAAGCACCACGTGTCAGAATGATAGTGACAGGATGATCCATGTTAGCATGTGAGCAGTTGAATCAGCGGGTGTGACATGGCCCAACCATAGGGTGACACGTGGCATCCCGAGAATGCCCAATGTTAGCCCGTGAACAAATTTTGTTTTAAAAAATGAATTGGCAGGTCCGCCAAATCTGGCGGACCACGCCAAATCTATGTAATTATTGGCATCATTACTAGGAAAACCGCTAAACTTAGCTATGTGTTTAACCATGACTAAACATATTATAACCACTACCAAAAACGGAGTACAACGGGTTTGACCCCGGAACCTCCGCTAGGAACAAAGCCTTTAAAACTCTGCTCTAACCAACGCGCCAAGGGGTGTGCCTTGGCATATCCGCCTCGTTTAATACTTAAGAACACATTTCAGCCAAAGCCCGGGGGGGGGAAGGGCGCACGACCATACTTTACGATCTGACACGAACTTTGAGGTGGATGCTATCATTATTGTTGGTGTAGAGGGCACGAAAACCAAGACAAGATTTCCTTTGGGCATGGGAGTGCCAAAGTTGGATCAGAGCGTGGAGGCAGTCATTTTTGGGTAATTCAACACCACGAATCCAATGGTGATGTTTGTTTTCTAATCTGAGCATTATTTCTACAACTTGATTTCATAATGGGATACATTCATGTATTTGTCAAATTCTCTTACTGAGTTAATAAAAGAGCCTACCCATTTGAGAGCAGACCCAGAGATGTAGTCCACCAGGGACGAACTCCATTATCAAGTTTTTGTGTTCAGATCTGATGCTTATGTCTCTTCATTTCTAAATTTCCCTTCTTTAATGGTGCACTTTAATTTATGCTCATTTAATGCAATTCTTTATAAGTCACGATGAAAAGATCCTGGATCATGTTGGTATTAGAGAAATCACCTTTGAGTTGAATTGTTGAGTGTGAATGTTGATTAGGGCCAAGAATAAGCAGGGTGAAGGAAATTTAAATACTTTCAATCCCGAAGTTGGTCATGTATCCAGAAGGAAGAAAATGGTAGAAGAGGACAAGCGTGATGAACAAGAGAAAAACTTTCACATGGTCTTTTATCGCATGTCAGAAATGGTTGAGCGAATGTATGGAGATTACGAGAAGAGGATGAAGAAGAAAGGGAAGAAAAAGGAAGCATTCTTCACCTTCGAGTTCTAGTTCTTCTTCCTCTGAGCATTCTCATCATTCTCAACATTCTAGCCATAAGGCCTCTTTTAAGAAATGATTATTAAAGATTGATGTAAAATTTGCTTTACCTATGTTTAATGGAGATGCTAATCCTGAAAAGTTAGATAATTGGATCAGACAGGTTGAAGTGTATTGTCATGTCCAGTATATTGATGAAGAGGAGGTTAAGGTTCAAATGGCTTCTCTTTGGTTGGAATACACTGCTCTCGTATGGTGGGAGAGCAAGCTTAGGGACAAAAGTATGTGTGGTAGGCTTCTTTCCTCATGGTCGGAATTTAAATCAGCGATCAAGAACCAATTTTATCCATTAGGGTATTTACATAAAGCAATGATGGAATGGAAATCCTTAAGGCAAAGTAAAGGACAAACTGTACAAAGTTTCACAGAAGAATTTAGGAAGAAAGATCTAGCATTGAATATTCCTTTGGATTCTTATGAAACTTTAATGAAGTATATTGGCGCACTTCACAGTTATGTTCGTCATACTTTTATTTTGTTTAACCCCACTAGTCTTGATGAAGTTTGTGTGCAATCCACTCACCTTGAGAATAGGGGGAAACATGTTCAAGAACATCACACAAAGAAACCTTCCAATTTCCCACATAAGACTTTTAAGAAGTTTAAAAGAAAGGACAAGAAGACTGCTACAGTGATGAGAGAAGGAGGAAAACCATCTTGCACTCATTGCAAGAAGAGCAGTCATGATGAAGAACACTGTTGGAAACTACATCCGGAAAAGAAACCAAAACAGTTCGGTGGAAAGGGGAAGACAGAGACCGTTGCTACAGTACAACAAGATCTTGGTTCCGATTCAGGAGATGAAGGAAAGATCACAGCGGTTGGAGTACAAGGTAAAGAATCTCTTCATGCTAGTTCTAGTTCCAATGATGAATCTCATGTTGATGAACGAAAGAGGAATGAGTTATTTCACATAAGAGTTGTATCTAAGCATACTAAGATAGATACATTATTTGATACGGGTTCCCAAGTAAACTTAATATCTGAAGCACTTGTCAAGAAAATGGGTCTTGAAATGAAACCACATCTGAAACCTTATCCTCTTGGTTGGGTATGTGACAAAGCAAAACTTAATGTCACCAAACAATGTAGGATAAGATTTTCTATTGCTTCAAAATTTATTGATGAAGTTGATTTTGATGTTGCACCACTTGATATACGTGTCATAGTGTTGGGAATTCCTTATCTTTATGATATAAAAGAAGTCTTCTTTCGACATGAGAACAAATACCACCTTACTAAGGGAGAAGTGGAATATATTGTTAGAGCTCACAACTTGAGGGTAAATACAACACTTGTTAGTGCAGGGCAAATGAAAAGACTCATAAACACTAATAAGAGATATGTACTCATGGTTGTCAGAGAGAAAGATGTCGGGACATCTGACGCTTTCCAAGGGTGTGATCCATCTCATCAAAAGGAATTAATTGATATTGTTGCTAAGTATGATGATATTTTTCAGGAACCAGATGGATTAAATCCTAAGAGGGAAATCCAACATGAGATACATCTTCAGTAGGATTCTCCTTTGCCTAATGTGGGCATGTACAGGATGTTAGTTGTGGAGATGATAGAGATCAAGAAGCAGGTACAGGGCTTATTGGATCAAGAGGTCATCAGGCCCAGTTCATCTCCTTGGGTTCTCCGATCATGATGGTGCCAAAGAAGGATGGCACATGGAGAATGTGTATCGATTATCGGGCCTTAAATAAAATCACAGTGAAAAATCGATACCCTCTTCCTCACATAGATGATTTACTTGATCAATTAAAGAATGTTGTCTATTTCACTAAGTTGGATTTGCACAATGGATATCATCAAATAAGAGTCGCAGAACAAGATGTGTGGAAAATTTCCTTTAAAACCAAACAGGGATTGTTTGACTGGTTGGTTATGTCGTTTGGGCTTTGTAATGCTTTGGCAACTTTCATGTGTGTGATGAATGATGTATTTAGGCCTTTCATAGATGAATTTGTGATTGTATATTTAGATGACATTCTTGTTTTTAGCGGGACAAGGGATGAGCATGTGAGGCATGTAAAGCAAGTATTGGATACTTTGCAAAGGGAAACATTGTATGTAAAATTGTCTAAATGTGAATTTGGCAAGGCTGCACTTGTTTACTTAGGTCATATTGTAGGAGGAGGACAATTGAAAATTGACCCTTCTAAAATTGATGTAATTGTAAATTGGCCTGAGCCGAAAAGTGTGACCGAAGTTCGAAGCTTCTTAGGTACAGTCCAGTATTGGAGGAGATTCATTCCCAACTTATCCTTCATAGAAACTCCTCTACATGCCATAACCAGTGTGAAGAACACTTTTCAATGGGAAGGAAAGAAACAAAAAGCTTTCGACACATTGAAGGGAAAGATTAGTACCACACCAATATTAGCATTTTCGAATCTTCAACAACCTTTTGAGATCGAGACAGATGCCATCAGATACGCCATGGGTGTAGTACTAATGAAATATCGTAAGCCTGTCTATTACCACTCTGAAACTTTTAACCAAGCTATTGTTAACTATCCTACATATGATAAAGAGTTGTATGCATTAGTCCAGAATGTAAAGAAATGGAAGCACTACTTGTTAGGGAAGGAAACCATTATACATACAGATCACCAACCCTTACAGTATCTTCAAGAACAAACCAAATTGCAACAATCTCGGAACTACATGTGGATGGGTTTTCTACAACAGATTCACTTAGTAATCAAATAAAAAATGGGTACAAGTAACAAGGTAGTTGATATGCTTTCTAGACCTCCTATTGTTGCTTCTATCATTTTGAAGAATGCTTCTTTATCTCATGATAGCTATATAGAACAATATTCCATCGATGAATATTTTAAAGAAGTATATATGAAGCTAACCCTTGGTGCGCAGGTAGAGAACTATTGTCTGCAGAGGAAGTTACTTTACCATCTTGGAAAGCTATGTATTCCTACAAGTGAATGAGTCCATTTAATACGAGAAGCTCATACTTCTCTTTTGTCTGGGCATTTGGGGTAGGAAAAACTATGGCTCATTTATAGAGGTTTTGTTACTGGCCTCAAATGAAAGCAATTGTAACTAAATATGTAAAGGGGTGTGTGATGTGTTCTACTTGTAAGCCCACTAATAGAAAATTGGGGCTATACTCACCACTTCTTGTTCCATCCCATCCATGGGAAATCATTTCCGTGGATTTTGTAGGGGGTTTACTAATGACCAAAGGGGGTCATG
>SNQJ01S0014181.1:176461-188011 GCA_010110895.2 Picea sitchensis
GTTGGAGGATAGGGGGTCTCATCACGAGCCAGCCTATTAGGTCCATGGGCATGTAGCGGTATGACACTACCATTCAGTTGGTCACCACGCCAGGGTAGTGGCTCTTGGTGACATAGCCAAAAGAAAGGGGGTCTCATCACGATCCATCCTTCTCATCTCCATGAAATGCTTGTGGGTATCATTGTCACCACTGGTCACCACGTCAAGGAAGTGTCCCCTAAGTAGTCTCTTGAAATAAAAATAAATAAGATAAAAATCATTGAATGGGCTTGGAAACATTTGCATCCATGACAAGGTGCATCTCACCCTATTTAGAGGCACCCATAGGTAAGCCATGCATTCCCCTATCATCACTGCACCCATTGCTCAAACATCCCTCACCACCGCATCCACTTACATGGCCTAGATTTGTCTTCACCTGGAAACATCCCACGTCCAATGAGAATTAGCCTAGTAGGACCTCCTGACATCCTCTCCAAACTTGACTTGTAGAATAGCATAATGTATTTGAGCACGTGTCTGGGAAAGGGGGGTTTTATGCACATATTTAGATAACTTGATTATTAGATGTGATTGACATTGCTATGATCCCTGTGACTTATGAGCCCATGGAGGGTGTATTGGTTGTTGTTGTAGGGACACACCCAACAGACAGGTACACATGGGGAGATGATTAGTTCGGACCTCCATAGGGCTAAAATCCCACCAAATGGATGTTGAGACCCCAACCAAGGGCAGACACATGTTAGAGGCTTGCACCAGAGAGAGAGGAGGACGTTTCAACATAGACAGCCTCGCAGGCCTGGAACCAGAGGGGGTCTTTCCCTCCCACTATGATGTTGGCCTTGGAAGGCCCATGACTTCATCTATGTGACCCTTGACGTCACCCAACGTTTGATGGACACTCTAGAGGAAGTTGTGTGCCAAGTGGCACGTGTGGCTTCATTCAGAGGCCCTGGGACCCCTAATGTTTTTCTCTCGGAGACCAATGTTTCACCAGAGAGGCCTAACATCACCCTAAAGGGGTATGATGTCACCTTTTCTGCTTGATTTAGGTTTTAATTTGTCTTTTTTATGCAAAAATTGGATATTACATGTAAACTGGCCATGTCGATCTTTTTGACCTAATTTGTAAATTAAAGATCATTTGTATTGTATAAATAAGGGAAGAATCTCTCTTATTTTTCGTCATCTTTCACTCACACTTAAGTGAGGTCTGAAATTTGCGCCCTAATTAGGGTTTCTTGGCTGAAATTTAGTGCGCACTTCTTCAAGGAGGCTATTTTTGGTGTGTTCTAGCAGTTTTATTAGTGGAAGTGTTCAACTAGGCCTATTGCTAGATGATTCTTGGTGAATGTAAGTAAATTTTCTGCAATTCTTCTTCTTTGAATGGTTATCGTGTATTTATCTTGCATTTATTCTAAGATTATGAAATTGCTAGCTTAAAACCCTAGGAGGATAAAGCACATGTTATTGTTCTTGCCTTAATAACTTTCACCTACTAGATTATGTTAGAAACCCTATTTTCTTGAAGCTTTGTGCTAAGGGCCTTGCCATTGCAACACCCTAACATATTTTTCTTCATCTAGCCATCATCTACTTCATCTTTGAGCTAAAGAAGGAGGAAAACCACTAGGGCCTAGGGTTACCTACTTCCTAGTGGCCATTTCCCCCTAAGGTCTAGTGATTGAAGCCATGGGCTACCAAAACTTCAATCATTAACCTTCTTGTCACTAGCTCTCTTATTATCAATTTGTCCCTTCAAGATATTCATTTCTAAAAGAGACTCCATTTACCCTAAAAAGAATTGATCTAAGCCTTGCACTTGAGTGATTGATAAAAACTACTCTCAAAACCTTTACCTTAAGCTCTCTACTAACTCTTCATAACCCTAGAATAGACTAATCTACTAACCTACTTCTTGTTGTTACAAAATTAAGCTACAACCATCTATTGCAACATTAAAAGCACCTAAAAGCAATTGTAAAGTTGATTTATACACTGCCTAATTAGCTTCTAACAAATGCTAGTACTTTGCTATTAATGGGTGGTTATTTTGGGGCATTGTGAAGCTCTTTCAAGGCATTTATTGTGAAGCTATCATCTTATAAACATTATTGTTATAAAATTATGTTTGCTTCATCACACATGAACTATTGCTTTGATTGATAAGTTGATGGTTTTATGAAGTACTAATAGCAAGTTGTACTCGCAAAATATATTTTTTTCTTGTTTCTTTGTTCTGGGCAGGTACATCTAAGCACTTTATTACTTCATTGGTTAAAACCTTGGGACTTTCTGATCAGTGTGACTTGTGAGAGGGGATACTTTAATAGACACTTTAACCTTTTCCTTCTCAAACCCCCAGGTCACCGGGGACGTCTCCCCTAGGCCATCAACCCTAAATAGAAAGAGGTATCTTGTTGAGGTGACAGTGATAGGATAACCTCTTGTTACACTAATTTTGCTTTCTCTTAACCTTTTCTTTTGGAATACGTTCAAATTGCACAATAACAGGTCCCTAACAACCTCCATCAGTAATTTGAACCTCAGTTAGATCTCCTCTTGTCCAAATATCTCGAATCATGATAACCATAGATTAAATCATTGCATCCATTGCAAGTGATACTCATGCTTCTAAGATACCGAAGCACCCATTTCCATGCTCTTTACCTGGTTTTTCCATGTGTCCACTGACAACACCAACTGTGTGTGAAATATTTGAACATTCCATCACAAACATGAGGTACACAAGACATATAATCCTTTTCTTCCATACTATCAGGACATAAACTTGAAGAAAGCTTACAATGGAAAGCTAAAGGGATATTTACCGGTTTCACAATGTTCATACTGAGCCTCATCAATATCTTCTCCATATAATTGTGACAACCACAACTTACCATTTTTTCGTCTCTATATACTTCTATGCCCAATATTTGTTTGTCTTCTCCTGGATCCTTCATCTGAAACATCCTAACCAACTAAGCCTTTAACCCACTGGCTTGAACCATGCTTTGCTTGAAACAAGCATATCATCAACATAACACCAAGATAATGAATATTCCATAAACACAATGATCATGCTCACTTCTTAAGAAACTTTTGTTCACCATGAAGGAATCACAAATTTTGTACCATTGCCTGGTTACCTTAGGCCATACAATGATACCCTGAGTTTGCAAACAAACTCTCTTTGCGATCCTAAACAACTTCTTATTGTTCCATGGACATATCTCTACTAATGATGATTTTGTGGGAAGTAGGATACCACATTCTACATCCCTTATCTCCATCGCTATAATCAACAAAGTTCCTTGACCAAATCCTACCAAGTGAGCCTTCACCTCTCACCTCCATGATAATTTCAATGGAGTATGCAATCCATGGGCTCTAAAACCACTGGCTACAAAAACCATGCCCCCAAAACCATAATTATTTTCCTAACACCCCCCCACCCTTTTCCCATGATCAAATCCAATCCTCAAAGTTAGGGTATCGAGGAATACGACATGCTCCCCCTATCACCTAGGTATATGACTAGAATTTACCGGTAAAATTTCAAACCTGGGGTACACATGCTTGACCAGGTCTTACAGTCATATGCCCATTTATATATAATTAATTTTTTTACTCTACCTCGAACTTTGCATTTGAAACCTTTGCCTTGCCATTGCTTTGGTTGAGCCTCACATCCTACATCAAAAACCCATCATAACAGTCCACGATCATCTCGATGAGGCATTCCGTGAAACATTTTGTGTGCATTATCCAAACTGCCAAACATGACATACATATCCATAAGAGCACTCTCAATCTCCAACCTTTGCTCCATCACTCTTCATCGCCCCTTGCATCGACCTTGAAACTATGGTTCATGAGGCGTATAACCTCTCTAAGAAAAATTTGGATCATCCTCTATGCCATTGCTTCCCAGTACAAACAAGAAGTCAAGCATATTATTCATCCAAGGCGCTTGCAGGGCAATCTCTGATCTACTAACAGGACCAACATTAAGCAAATGCAAGACTAATTTGGGGAAAAATTATTGTTGAAAATATTTGTGGCTTGACTTCAATTTCTTTGATCTCAACGCACGTATCAGTGCCATGGTAGAGTCAAAACTTGAGCTCCATTGATTCCACTACTTCCATTTTCACACCTCTAAATATTTCTTCCAATTTCAACAACTCTTCATTCTTGCACGAGTGACCAGTTCAACTGAGATTTTTCATGGGCATCGTAACCCATGGGGATTTGGTCATCGGAAACATTGAGCTACGTATTTTCAACAATGTGGATGCCATTTGTAGGAAATCAAAGGAGACGAGGGTGAAGTTTCTCCTCCTCATTGCATGCCAAACGGGTTTTGCCTCTCAATTCACACACATCATTGCAGTCATTCCTGCTTATACCATGGCCAACAACCACAACAACTCTTGTTGTCTCTTCATGCTCCTTGCCAGCTATCGCAACAGTCCCCACGACCTCTTAGAAAATTGGACAAAGAAAACTGTGTTTTACTTAGCCTCCACAACCTTTAGCAAATTGGACAGAGCAAACAAAGTTTTCACTCAGTTTCCATGACCTTTAGAAAATTAGACAGAGAAAACAAGGTTTTCCACTCAGTCTCTGCGACCTCCTCCTTGGCTCTTCACGGGTCGACTCTACTTCTTTGCACAAGAGAAACCTCCTCCTCTGATCACTAACTATAAAATGGTGGACTTTCCTTCTCTGTGCGGATTCTCCATCTCTTCGCCCTTCTCCTTTGTTCACAATTGACCAAACTCGGTAACCAAGTTCTACCACCTCCATAGGTTCCTCATTGCTCATGAAACAACAAAAATATTCACGGACATAATGACTCTTCCTTCTCCCTCTACACGTGGAGACAAACTTCCCTCGGTTCTCAAAGACCTTCACTCAACCTCAACTCTGATACCACTTATTGAGATGAGACCTACAAAATCGTAGTTAATGAATAGAGAAACAAGAGAATAACACATCACACAACAAACAATGAACATAGGGGGTGATGATATCTCTTTATTGCTAAGCCAAATGGAGAAATGAGTTTAAAAGTCTCATGAAGCACCTCATGAACGTCAATATTTAAACAAGAAATATCTCAAATGTTTTCAAGGCAATGGAAAACCAAACACTTGAGAGTCCTCCAAATTATAACTACAAGGATATATGTTGTCACCACCTATTGGACCTTGACCAAATTTTGGAGAACCTTGGTCATGATTGACCATTTTTGGGACTTCGATAGGCTGGTTGAAGATTTCGGGATTTCGCCAACTTTTGCGAGTTTTTTGGGTTTAGGGTTTATGTAACGGGTATGGGATGTTGGCCCATGGGTTTACCCATGTTTAGGACCCTTTTGTAAAGTATAAATAAGTATCTTGGCAATGTAAGTATGTGGGTGCTAAGTCAGTTGTAGGCCAATGCACTAAGTGCGAATAGTTGTGGATGCTTTGTGCATGTTGTGTGTTGAGAACTTGCAGAACTAAGTGCAAGTGATTGTAAGAAGCTTGTGTGCATACTGTAACAAGGCTTTGTGTTGTGACCTAACTCGGGGAAGGAGGATCTGGTGAGGTGCGTGCAAATCTCTTGTTCTATGCAGAGTTGGTTTTGTGGCTCTATGCATTGAAAGAAGATAACAAAGAAGACGAAGAGTTGGTGGATATAGCCCCATGCTGGGGGTGAACCACGTATATCATATGTTGTGATTGCTTTGTGTCATTGATGTGATTTATGCTTAGTGTTGAATCTTTATGCATGTTAGATGCATCTAATATAGTAGCTTAGTGCCTAGTGATGTGAATGAATGCTATATCTGATCTATTTATATGTGCTAAGTGCTTGGATGTGTTAGATCTTGTTGAATACTATGTTGTTTTGTAATTAGGGTTTTACCTGCGATGTGAATAAAGGATTAAAGACTAATGAATGTTAACTGCTAAGTGCTCTGTTAAGTATTGTGATAACAGATCTGCCTCTACCTCAGGTGAGACTTCATCTGCTTCACATGTGTTGCTGAAAGGGTCGGTAGTTAGGGTTTTGTTGGTGCATTGTTGAAGCGTTGAACCCTGGGTCTGCCCCTATGCCAACAAATGGTTCCGTTGTCAGGACCTGAAACTGTGATTACTGGGAACTGAAGAAAAGAGAAAGCTCTGTGTGTAGATTTTTTGCCCTAGTGCACAGTACTCTACTTGACTTGTGAAGATCTATGCTAAGAAGAAAAGTTCGATCTGAAGAAAAGAGGTAAGATCTTAAAGCTTTGTGCTCTGCTAAAGGTAATATAAGTGGAATTTTTTTTTTCGAAAGAATGGATCTAGATCTATTTGATAGATTTCGTCTTAGTCTGAAAACTAGGGCAGAGTTAGAAGAAAGAATATGTGATATGAATAGATCTGATAAAAATAGTGAAAAATATGTTATCCCTATGCATAGAAAAAAAAAATGGACTAACAAATGGATGGAGGATCCTAGAAAGAATTTTTTGCAGGTTCATCAATGTGATCCCAATGTGCAGTACCGAAAAGGTTGGGGATCATTTAAAAGAAAGAGAGGATTAACTCTTTGTTATAGTTGCAGAAGACCAAGACATCTTGCTAAGGAATGCCCTCGTAGAAGTCCTATTTGCCTTTGTTGTAAGGTTACTGGACATGAAGTTTTGGATTGCCCTAGAATGATTGCTAAAGTTGAGAAGATGAATATGAGACAAGAGAACCATGAGAAAGGCCAAGAAACTAAGAATATGCTAGACCATCAGAGAGAATTAGATATTGTATTATTACAGATGAAAGAAACAATGAATGATCACAGAGACATCAGTTTATCAGAGATTTTAAAATAAAAAGAGTGCATAGAAACAAAAATAGGAGACTCGACATAGACTGTGTATTGGATGTAGAAACACAGGTTAATATCATGACAGAAAGTACTTGGGATATCTTAGGAAATCCTATTATGGTTCCTTCATTGGGAGGAATAGGATTGTTTAAAGGAAAGTTGATAACTCTATGTGGAAGATTTTCCCATGTACCCATGAGTGCTCATGGAACATCGACAGAAGAAGGATTCGAGGTCATTAAGTTTGTTGAGAACAACGCTCCCTTTGAACTTTTGCTAGGAAGAACTTGGATTGAGAAAGATCAGATCCACGGGAAAGAATAAGAGGAAGCTCTAGAACAGAAAAAACAAGAATTAAAGGATTTCATGGCTAGGAGAATAGCGCTCTTAATAGAAGAATGGGAGGACAAGTCAAATCTACTAAGGGCCTGAAATTGTGTTGTCGAAGTTGAAAGAATGCAAACAGATTTGAAACACATGTCCATACAGGACAGTAGAGCACCTACTCCAGAAAGAGAAGAAGTATTATCCTTGAACCTTGTGAAATATCCTCAACAGTGCGAAGTTACTATGCTAAGAAAATATAAGAACAATAATAGAAAGAGGAATCCAGAGATGCATATCATAGGGAAGAAAGAAAGGAAGCTCAGTAAGAAGAAAGAAAAGATAGAAAAATTTCCAGACATTCCAGAGAGGACTTTGCAGAAGGAAGGTTTCCAGAACTTGAACCTCATTGGAATAGCAGAACAACACCGATTGGCACTTCACCACGACGAAGAAATATGACCGTTGGAGGCGTCCCGACCGTTAGAACGATGCCCCAGAATGGCTAGAAACACAGTTATTGCCGGAGTCATCGCCATTGGACCGTTGGGACTGCGCCATAACAGATGGAATCACATTCATTGAGGCATTCCTACCCATTGGAGGAGCCCATTACGATGTTAGCTATTTAACCCATCGAATTCCTTACCAGGAACACTTTTGCAAACAGTGATTATTCGAGCCCACATAGAGATGACTATTACCACGTTGTGCTTATTGAGACCTTGCCACCCGTTCTGTTACATTGAGTGTTTGTTCACCGACCTGAGATATCTGATCTCGAGCATGTATGTCGGGTGACTTTAGCGCAATAGAGAAATTCGTTGAAGAGATCCTCATAGACCTCATGGTTGAGAAGGTCATGTCCATAGGAGCAAAAGCTTCATCAATGAGAGGAGTGCAAGCATCCCCATCAACTGCACGTCAATCTGGGACCTTCTGAACTGCGACCGAGAAATGAAGCAAGCATCGTGATGACTTGGCAAATGCGAAGCTCATCCCATCAATCTTTCCCGACTACATCCCACCTCTGGCTGGAGCGATTAGTCGTGACAGCATCCCGAGGGACTTCGACTACACATTGATCACTGCATACCTCTCGAAGGGGATACACGTAGTTGGACGACAGTTGGGACAGATTCTGACATTGAATATTAGTGACTTCAACTTGGGATATCACAAGAACTATGGAATGCTCGCACCCCATAAGTATTTGACCAATAAAATGAAGAAGAAGTCGAAGATAATCCCCCAACCATGGACTATGGACATTGCAAGATCAACCATCCTCAATGTGATGAAGATACCACACTTCAACAGACATTAGGAGGTTAACGTGTGCATTAAACTCCTGTTGTCTTGCTTCCATGGTGGTTACCTATGGTTGGATAGGTGCATCACTGTTGATCTAGCGTTGATCCACCGGATCATCAGGTTGAGCATGCAAGGACCGGACCCATAAGATTTCTACCAAGGGAAGGTTGCAGATCGTGCCCTGGCGCAGCGAATCAAAGACACTTATGGCGATGTGGAGAAGGTGAAGTGGGGCTACAAGGTATCCTCCATACAAAATGGCGTTGTGCGCCTAGCCTTCCAGTTGATCATTGGTAAGCTCGTCGGGAAGAACAGACCAACGCAGGTCATGAGGTTTGTCGTCGACCTCGCAGGAAAATGCATTGAAGGGCTGCAAATGAACTAGGTGAGCTACCTTGTCAACTAGTTAGAGCAAGACTGTCGGGAAGCTCAGGATCAAGGCTATGAGTTCCATTTTAGTTGGCTACTGATTCACATTGCCTTCATTGCTTGGGAGATGCCGGAAGGAGCGACCTTCCCTGAAATTGAGTTGTCTGAACCAATAGATGCAAAGTTCACTACGTTATGGTATTCGAGCGACATGGAAAAGCAATGGCAGTCAAACGTGGTATTCCACACCTATTATCTACAACTGAAGAGGGCCATTGAATCCTTCCCTCTCATGACGTCGAACACCCTTCATAGGTTCAGGCCAATAGTGAAGTTCCTCTCAGAGACGAACACAAAGAAGCGTTCTAGTCCTATTACAAACTCATAGAGGAGCACATGGAAGAAATAACTAAGGAATGGCCTGCAAAATTCCTCATACTAGTAGAACAGACAGAACTCTCCAACCCTGACCTCATCGGAAGCCCTATGGTTACTCGCGAAGAATATGATGCACCCAGTAGTAGCAAGAAGAAAAAGAAGGAAGAGGTACATGAATTGAACATCACATCAAAGGAAACTACCCCAGATTCACGTGAAGGAGGAGGAGGTGACGAATTAGACAAAGAAGAGGATGAAGGGGAAGGAGACAAATAGAAACAGGGCAAAGTGACACTGCCTAACGATCCCATCACGAAGGTTGAGACATCCAAGAAAAGAAAGGGTTCCCCGAAGAAACCTTCATCACAAAAGAAGTCAAAAGCCATTAAACCTCCATTTCATACTGTACTCACAGTGGATGATATTGACCTCATCATCGTCGCTGTATCAGAAATCTCATATGACATTTTACAGCAAAGCGAAGCCAAACATGAGACAATGTTCGACAAGATCGAAGCAGAGCTCAAAGGGGTACAACAGGCTCTCTATTCAAGTCGCGCAGTGTCTACTGCACCACTGCCATCAGAAGGAACAGAGTTGGGAGATGAGTGTTATAGAAATATTTTCCTCACCATTGCTATCTTGAATAGAGGGCATTTTTCCATTTCCCTATGCAGGCTTATCATCCCTTTTTGATGAATCCAGAGCTAAAAATACACATTTTTCCACATATACATGCCCTATCAGCTATACAACAAGCGTATATGCATGTTGCTCCACTACAACTTGCGTACATCGATATTTGTGCCAGAAAATACAAAAAAGGAGTCAGGTTTCCATGTCACGACATGAGATCTCTGATCTTTGGCCTTCCATATACTGGAAACGTTTCGACTTGACCCTTCAGTTTCATTTTCAAGGCTATAAGAGCGCAATTCTGAGCTATGGAAAAGAAGGAGAAAWCATTCAACTTTGAGAGCAAAGTTACTCTGGAGAAATTACTTCATATTGAGTCTGCATCCCTTTGTCCCTCAAGTCTGAACATAGTGTTCAGCCCCCAAGCTCTTTCCCTATTGTTGAGAGAACCTCATTGTCTCTCTCCTTTGAGATTACCTTTGGTCGAGGATTGAAGTGGTGGAGGCCCAATTGGAAGGAACTTGGTTCCTTGGTTTCGAATTGTGCCGACACGAAAGTATGTAATGTTGTCACTTCTGCTGATCAATTATTAATAGAAATACTCCTTTCCCGTCCTATTGGTATCGTGCAAATATATGATTATTATCCATGGGCATGTTTGTAATGTTTATTAATGGATTATGCTATCTGATGTGTTATCCCCTTTGTATTGTCACTGTATACTTGCTTTGCTTGTTTGTTAAGAACTTATTGCAGGTATAAAGTTTTGGGTCGAAGTGCTCAACAGTGGAACATCATCGAAAGTTGGATTGAGGTAGGGTTCATTTTTATCTTGCACATTAGTTTATGTAGCATACAATGGAATTGAGTTGATTTCTACAGTCATACATGTCTGTTGTGGTTTACCCTTGGCCATAGAGAGTTTTTCCCACGTAACAGAAATGGCGACTCCACTGGGGAGAGATCTTCCTTCTAAGGGTTGAAGTATTTTTTCTTCTTGCATTGCTCTTTTTCCTTTGTGTTTCTTGTCGTATCACTGCTTGACAGATTCTTTTCACTCTGAGTCTAAGTTTTCATCCTTTTTGCCCTTGCTTGGCCTTGTTTTAAATCCTATACGCTCCTTTTTCCTTGGCAGTCGCATACACATGCATTCTGCCTCTCTGCAAGCTGTGTATATACGCACTGTTCTCCTGAACAGTGGCGTATACCACTTTTCCTTGCTTGTTTGCTTGGTTTAGTGACTGTTGGGTGGGATTTGATGGTTGTTGAGCCTTCTTAGGTCTCTGTAGTGCATGTTGAGTTTCTCTGGGTTGACAGGAATCCTTTTGGGAGTTAAATTTATGGGTGTAGTCTTTCTCATTGTTTCATTTTTTATTTGTCCTTGAACCCTGGGTTGTTTGCTTGTCTTCTTGGTATTCTCCTTGAATTATTGCGTTTATACATAGTAGAATTTTATATCAGGTTGCTTTTCAGTCCATGCATTTTCTTTTTGATATATTGAAAAAAAACAAATATAGGCATTTTGCATTGGTTAACATTTTTGTCTTTGAACCTTTATCATTAGCTTAGTGCATTTAGCGAAAGATTGCATTTTACTTCTGAATTGTAGAGTTGAAATTGAAAATTGCATTGTTTTTATTAGCATATCATTCATTGAAAAGTTAAAGA
>SNQJ01S0014181.1:192037-232270 GCA_010110895.2 Picea sitchensis
TGATCCATCTTCATCAATGCATAATAGCAATGATCCATCTTTATCAATTGGTTTCCACTTGGACATACATCATTCTCATCAAGGGCATCATATCAATGATCCATCTTTATCAATATGTCACTCTCATCAAGGGCATCATATCAATCAATTACTTGACATCAATCAAACCAAACCATTTACATCAATGACATATGATCCAACAATCTCCCAAATAATCAAACCATTGGCATCAATGACAACATGATCCAACACTTGTGGGGTATCTAATGCCTCCACCTATGTCTTTTCCAGGAAGAGACATTATCCGATATAACACGTAGACGATAACCTTTGTTAGCACTTTGTCCTCCTCGACTTGGAGAGCTTTGGGTCTTCCCAAGCTTGTGTCGGTTCTTCGTAAGATACCAACATTCCACAGAAGACCGGTATGGGAGCCTTGGCCTCCCCCTTTACATGTTGATTAGAACATCATAACGAGTCTTAGTTAAGCTCTTTTCCGACTCGTCTAAAAAACCAAAAATATTTCCGAGTGATTTGTCCCTTTCACACTCGTTAAATTGGATTTGGAAAGGTCATAAGTCTTAGTTAAGCTCTTTTTCGACTCGTTACCAAAAATAGAAAAGATCACCGAGGGAACTTGTATTTTTCACACTCGTACATTGGATTTGAAAAGACGTCTATTTGGCACAAGTTTACCCCTTTTTCACACCAAGTAGACTAAAAGACATAAAAAAGGATATTTTTTGGCGTTAAGTTGTGATTGCATCTCATGCCCTCGCTTGCAGTATTGAGCCTTTAGTTGGTTCTCGCTTTGCGTTATAAACCATTGCCTAAGCAATTTTGCATCCTCAACCAAGCAGAGCCTTGTTTATATCCTTTGCAATTTGACACCCTACACCCTGGAGGAAACATCACCCCAAGTGTCCATCTCCCGCATGCATTTCCTTGCATTGAGCATAGGTATGTTCCACTGCTGGAACTAGTTTTTCTTACTTGCAACACTCATTTCCTCCTCTGTATCATAACATTCATTTGTTATGAAAAAACAAAAAAGACGGGCAGGAAGGGAGTACGATATTATAATGGGCAACAATTGTGTCACCTTTGAACATAGCACAAAATTATTGAGTCCTTATGTCATCATAATTTTGGGTTTAGCGTGGCCTTAGGAAGCTGATCTCGTTACAAAGTTTTCTCTACCGATTGGTTACTCTTCCAATCCCTATAGAGGACATTATTGATGCCTCCTGCATCTAATAGTCACATCATTGAGTCTATGCTGCCGAAGTCCACCATATGTCTCATGCTCTTGTTCAAAGGAAGTCTATCAATCTGTGTCGGCCACTCCTTAGAAATCTTGACTTTGCATATCGATCATACCCTCAGTTTGTCTCAGAATCACATGATACTATGGTCTTATCATGCACCCTAGCCCTACTTGCATCATCGGTAGGTCACCTTGAAGCCATCAATCGACATTTCATCATTGGTCGTTGACTGGGTGGTTTCCCTTGTGTTCGACGACAAGACATCTATTCACACTTTGGGATTCGTGCAGTGTCTTGGATGCCATTAGCCTTATTGGTGGTTTCCTCGCCTTTGTCAACAATTTCCATCATTAGTTGTTATTCAGAGGGTCTTTTTCGTATACCGCTTGCATTTGGTACACGTGAAAGACGCACAGGGTCATTGGTTTGTGAACGTTCGATCTCCACCAAATCATGAAGCTCTTGCTTTGTTCCTCGTGCTGAATTATGAGAGATGCCTTAATGTTGTCCTTTCAGTGGGTCTCTTTCCATTGACTTTAGCTCATTTATTTTGGATATGAGACCTAGAGTTTTACGAGTACCTTGAGGCTTGCAGTCATTAGTGGTAGGCTCTCTCGCCATTGACAAATGGGAATACATCAATGTCTCCTGATCAATGGATTTCTCAAGTGTTCGACACTGACTCCTTTATTCACACTTGTAGGAATGTACTCGGTGCCTTGATACCTACTTTCATTATTGGTAGGTTGTCTCACATTTGTTAATGGTATACATCAATGACCGATAATCAAACGATGTCTCATTATGTTTGGCCTCAACTCCTTTATTCACATGATGTAGAATTGCACCCTTGGCGGATAGTGTAGAAGACTTGAAGACATCACTATGTGGCTGCAAATTTCTTGAGTTGTTGCTTCCCTTTCATTGGACCAACACCTGTTCGACTTTAGTAATCATGGGAGATCAGATTGTACTCCATGGTATACAAGAATCTTCAGATTGGTTTCACTGGGCCTTGTTCATGACTATGGCAACTTTTGGCATATAACCGTAATTGTATTTGCCTATTCATGGCCACAGACACTTATTTGGTATATTTTCCACATGGATCTGCATTGTATTCTTGGCAGCCATGTATGCAAAGTCAGTACAGAATGTAATGAGCAATCAAGTTTGTCCAACTAGTTCTTTACCACTCCATTCTTGGGTTATTTATAATGTATTTCAGCCATCGCAGACACTCCTCTGATCTCACACATTAGGGGGCATCTATTATAACAAGATTTGCCTCACCATTGTTATCTTGCACAGAGGGCCTTTTTCCATTTCCCTATGCAGGATTATCATCCCTTTTTGATGAATCCAGAGCTTAAAATACACATTTTCCACATATATGCACCCTATCAGCTATACAACAAGCGTATACACAGGCTACTCCACTACAACTTGCGTACATCAGGATTTGTGCCAAAAAATACAAAAATGGAGTCGGGTTTCCATGTCACGACATGAGATCTCTAATCTTTGGCCTTCCATATACTGGAAACGTTCTGAATCGACCCTTCAGTTGCATTTTGAAGGCTATAAGAGCGCAATTCTGAGCTATGGAAAAGAAGGAGAAAGCATTCAACTTTGAGAGCAAAGTTACTCTGGAGAAATTACTTCATATTGAGTCTGCATCCCTTTGTCCCTCAAGTCTGAACACAGTGTTCAACCTCCAAGCTCTTTCCCTATTGTTGAGAGAACCTCATTGTCTCTCTCCTTTGATCTTGCCTTTGGTGGAAGATTGAAGTGGTGGAGGCCCAATTGGAAGGAACTTGGTTCCTTGGTTTCGAACCGTGCCGACATGGAAGTTTGTAATGTTGTCACTTCTGCTGATCAATTATTAATAGAAATACTCCTTTCCCGTCCTATTGGTATCATGCAAATATATGATTATTATCCATGGGCATGTTTGTAATGTTTATTAATGGATTATGCTATTTGATGTGCTAACCCCTTTATATTGTCACTATATACTTGCTTTGCTTGTTTGTTAAGAACTTATTGCAGGTATAAATCTTTGGGTCGAAGTGCTCAACGATGGAACATCATCAAACGTTGGATTGAGGTAGGCCTCTTTCTTATCTTGCACATTAGTTTATGTAGCATACAATGGAATTGAGTTGATTTCTGCAGTCATACCTGTCTGTTGTGGTTTACCCTTGACCATAGAGAGTTTTTCCCTCGTAACAGAAATGGCGACTCCACTAGGGAGAGATCTTCCTTCTAAGGGTTGAAGTATTTTTTCTTCTTGCATTTCTCTTTTTCCTTTGTGTTTCTTGTCGTATCACTGCTTGACAGATTATGTTCACTCTGAGTCTGAGTTTTCATCCTTTTTGCCCTTTTCTGGCCTTGTTTTAAAGCCTGTACAATCCTTTTGCCTTGACAGTCACGTACACACGGGCTCTGCCTCTCTACAAGCTGCATATATACGCATTGTTCTACTGAACAGTCGCGTATACCACTTTTCCTTGCTTGTTTGCTTGGTTTAGTGACTGCTGGGTGGGATTTAATGGTTGTTGAGCCTTCTTAGGCCTTTGTAGTGCATGTTGAGTTTCTCTGGGTTGATAGAAAGCGTGTTGGGAGTTGAATTTATGGGCGTAGTCTTTCTCATTGTTTTTTCATTTTTGATTTGTCCTTGAACCCTGGGTTGTTTGCTTGGCTGCTTGGTATTCTCCTTGAATTATTTCGTTTATACATAGTAGACTTTTTTATCAGGTTGCTTTTCTATCCATGCATTTTCTTTTTGATATATTGAAAATACAAAAAAAAATATAGGCATTTTGCATTGGTTAACATTTTTGTCTTTGAACCTTTATCATTAGCTTAGTGCATTTAGCAAAAGATTGCATTTTACTTTTGAATTGCAGAGTTGAAATTGAAAATTGCACTGTTTTTATTAACATATCATTCATTGAAAAGTTAAAGATAGACTTTGCATGATATTCATATTTATCTTCTTCCAGAGTCATAATTTCGTGAGTTTCACTTCGATACCCTTTTGAGTAATCACGACCAGTAAAATTTACGCTTTAAACTAAAATTGATTAGTCACGGTGCACAAACTAGTCTAGGATTTAGTGCCTTGGAATAGGATTTTGTGAGTAAACTTCTCCAAGGCAATTAAATCAACATATGTGTCTGAGACAGGGAGTTGAGAAGTCCATTGTATAATTGATAATATCAAGAGGCTCCACTCACATCGGAGTTAATCACAAGGTCGTGCAAAGTTAGTTGAAGGGATAACCCCTGGATACTCACCCAACGTCAGAGATATTTCTGTGGATTTATTCGTATTTGAGGATCTTACTAGTACCCATACCTCTGTGAGAGGTGGTGCTTTCAAGGTTTTGGGCTTTGCTACCTTGCCCATACGGTGATCCGGACTTACGACTGCTTGCCTGTGCATCGATTATACAATGTTTTATTAGTTTTTTGACTTAGGTATCTCATAGGTTACTTGCCAGGGTTATTCTGCTTGTATCCTGGGTCAGATAGAGGTCGGACAACACACAACCTTTATGGAGGATTACCTCTCCGAGGGGATCTGACCGACTGGTTGTTAAGCCCACGAGGGCCTCTATAACTGATTCTGTTACCTTCAAACTTTAGCAGGGAGTCTCAGGTCCCTCTTGGACGAGGCATACCTTCTTTAGCGAGGGAGGCCACTCAACCACTTTAGCCCGTTTGCATGCATATTGGTCGTTTGACTTTTGGTATGCTCTTTGACTACTAGTTGGCCTTAGAAGTCTTTGTTGGGTTTCACCATCATGGATAGTGGAGTTCCTTTTGCTCCCTCGTTTACTGGTACCCCCCCATGACATTCAAGGGGGCAAATCCGTCTGTTTTTTATAATGGTATGCAGAATTATAACACTCAGTTCGTGCCTTGGGTCTCTAATCATTTTTCTCATGGTATGTCTGATATGTTGTCGCACTTGCCATCCTCTATCTCGCCTCCTTATGCGAATACAAGTTTTGGGTCTGGGGGCATGATGCCTCCTTCTTATCCCTCTCCGTTTGGTGGGAGTCATATCCTTCAAACACCTCTTACAGTAGAAAGCGTTGAACCCTGGGTCTGCCCCTGTGCCAACAACGCCCAATATTTATTACACACGACTTGCCTTTTTAAAATATAAAATGAGTTGTCTTTTTAGAATATAAACAAAGCATTCTATTTCTATTTGATCTTGGAGGACAACTACTTGAGATGTGTGTTGCATGTATGATGTAACTAGGATACTTTGTATTTTTTTTATGAATAATATTATAATTTCATTGAACTTCTTTAATTTATATGATAGGTTAGTTTAATGTTGAACACGAAATCCCACTAATTAATTATTTTAGGGAACTTATATCTGCCTCTTAAGAACTTCTCATTAACTATCTTAAGCAAGTAAGTTTTTTTTACACATGCAATTATATCAATGTAAGCTAAAGTAGATCATTATTAATTATCTTAAGCAAGTAAGTTTTTTTTACACATGCAATGATATCAATGTAAGCTAAAGTAGATCATTATGGTGAATATTGTAAGATTGTATCCAACTTCAATATAAATATGGATGCAAGTTTTACACTTTCAAGCATATTGCCAGGCTAACTTTTCTGGTTGGCCTCACAAACTACAACGCTTTTATTTCTGAGATGGCCAACTTTACCTGTTGGCCTCACAATCTACAACATATTTGCTTCTTAGATCCAGTGGAACAATACTTCTCTTTTAACTTATCTCTAAGGTCGGAGTGGAAGATCTCTTCAAAGATAACGTATCTTGTCCCCTGTCATGAATTCCTTTCGCATCTCGAAGTTAGGTCGAGCTGAATGACCTATAACCTCGGTCAACTACTGCTTTCATATACTGATTGTTTATTCGAATAGGAATCACAGCATCTTGAACGTCTGGAGCAGACCGGCTATTATGTGTCTCCGGCTGTCGTTCAGCTCGCTAAGCTACATAATCAGACTGAGTCGTTTTGGACAGGGAGCTGTAGTAAATTCTTTCGAGCAAATCAGCAGTATAAAGACTCTTTCGGCTATCATACACAGGAAGCTTCCTATGCAACTCGGTATCTCTATACATTTTCACCAGCTGTCCCATGATAGCTCGGTTCACAATCAAACAAAATACATGGTCATTTGGTCACTTGTACGAACAAAATATGAAGAGACGCGTGTTTAAATAAAATACATTTTTTCCAACTCCCGCGAGTCTTGTTAGATATTTCGATGGAGGTTATTATGCCTGTGTGGTGCATGTTGACTTCTGCGGCATGCCATAGACCAAAAAGCAGCAGAACTTTTCAGTGGACATTAAAAAAAGGTTCAATTCGTTTAATGACTCCTTTCTTTTGGATTTGTCTCCTGGGATCTACATTATTTCACCGGAGCTCAGCAAATGCCCGGCTTTCAGTCTGGCTAAAACGAGGGTTTTCTGTTTTTCTTTTCATCGTTTTGGGCAATCTCAGTGCTAATTCAATCAGATCGTCATAGAACGCCTTAATTTCTAGATTCCAGAATTTTCAAAGGTTTCGGCTCTCTATCCGCCATTTCACGGCAAATCAGGTAAATTTCTAGACATTTCTCGATTTATGTCCGTGATAAGTTAAATCCTCTTTAATCTTCGTTTTAAATTTCCCCTTTTCCCATTTATTTTGGTAATGGGTAGTCAAGAATTGATTTCAGCTGACGGGGTTGATTTTTGAGGGTTTGATTTAGGAATTTTTGGGCTTTTAAGAATGGTGTTTGCGTTCAATGATTTAACATTCTTATTTATGGTTTCCTTCTCGATTATAAAATTTGTTATCAGTTTCTGTAGCATTAGGTTCAGATCCGAAATTTCATGGTATTAATTGACTTTATAGTCTACGTAGTATCGAATAGTTTAATTAGTAGCTTGATAATCTGTCCAGTTCAATTCATTGAGATGAGTATTTTTGCCCACGGGTGTGCGGTCTGCCTGCTGATCGAGAGGGAATTTGTATCAACAAAGAGACCCGGGTTCAACCCCCGAGTGGGTGCGGAAGTAATGTAGCTGTCGTGCCACATGGGCCATCGTTGGAGGATGATCTTTGCTATTTTCGTCCTTTTGCTCCAAGCCAGGGAGGGTTGGAGTAGGAAGCCCAAAAGATAATCTAATAGTCACTACATTATACTTATTGTTATATGATGATACTTATACTTATGATAGATATTTGAGGGATCTAATTGTTAATAACATGCGTTTTTATAAGTTCAAATCTAGAGGATGGCAGGGTATGTATATTTTTGTAGATTTTACTAGTCAAATTATTGGGTAAAGGGAACTCCTTGTCCCACAAACAAGAAAGTCTCATAGAATTCCTTGTCCCACAAATAAGACAATCTCATACACCAATTTAATGTCATATACCAATTTAATGTCTAAACAGTTAAATTATTATTATTATAATAATAGATTTATATAGGACATCCCTCTACTCTATTGAATTCACAAAGTTAACAGGGAACACCATGCATTATTGAAATTTTTAAGCTTGTTTTTCACTTTACCGTAACCCTGCAATCACATCATAACAATCAATACACGAATCTTGAAAGATGGAACAATTTTAGCAAAAGTAATAATATTCCTTTGCTTCAAAAGTTAAAATAGGAATCTAAGATGGAGCAATTTTAGCAAAAGTAATATTATTCTTTTGTTCCAAAATTTAAAATATGAATCTATGTACAAATGCTGCCATCTTCGGGGGAAAGACAAAAAAAAATTAGAGACTTAAATTTTGGAGAAAATGAAATGAAAAACTAAATTGACCTTCGGGGGGAAAGACAAAAAAAAATTAGAGATTTAAATTTTGGAGAAAATGAAATGAAAAACTAAATTGATGTTTTTTTTGGAATGTTTTTAACTGTGTTATCTAAACGTTTTATGTTTTGATTTTTTTAATCTAAATTTGACAACATAAATATGAACGAAATTGCAATTTTCTATTTGTTTAAATTGCATTGCTCTTTATCCTAAAATCTCTTTCATATCTCTTTCATAGATTGATTTTAGTACTTTACTCTCTATCCAAAAGATTACATTAAGTCTTGGCCTTATTCGATAGATTTCACAGAGAGAACCCATGCTGTCTTAACCCACCCTCCTTATTATGAGTTGAGGGCTTCTTCTCATCATGTAGAGGAATTCAGAGCAAGACGAAACTCTATAGAAGCAATCCCAGAAACCTTTTTATTCAATATGATTTATCAATCCATTTCAGAGGAGCTCCATAGTATCATCCTCTTGCTCTATAGTTTGAGTAGGAATTAGATTAGAGTTCTTAGATTTAAGTTTAAGTAGGAATTAGAATAGAGCTCTTATGAAGAGTTGAGCTGGGATTCAAAGCAGGATAATAAGACCTGTAACACTATAGAAGCAGGATAATCAGGCCTGTAACATTAGAGAAGACCCTCTTTCAGGATTCTATTTCTCTTTTAAGTCTTAGATTTAGAGCTTTAAGTATTTTATTTCTTTTTATGTATTCTATTTGTATGAGTTGGAAGTATTAGATTTAGAGTAGGAAGAGGAATCAATATTAATTAAGTACCAGTATTATACTTTTTTTCTAATAATGGCCCCCCTCCCTACATTAAGTTGTTAGTAACTTTGCTCTAATCCAAAGATGTGCATTAAGTTGTCATCTCTTTCGTGGACTTTAGATACTTGATTGGGTGACAAATATAAGCTAGGCCATTGATAAATAAGAATGAGACAAAGAAAGCCCTTTTTATGGCCTTTCTTTGTTATGTAGAGAAGCTTGTTTTACATATTCAAGACATCTCGTCCAAGACGTTTCTCATGGATTCCATCTCATTCAAGATGTTTCTCATGGATTCCATTATTTGGTTTATAGTTTTCTACAGTTTACAGGTATGGGGATCTTGTTTGTTAAAGTCTTACTGGGCTACAATTGAGAGGATGCAACTCGTCTCCTTTTATGCTTCATCAAATGCAAATAAATAGTCTCCACAGTCAACATCCTTGTTGAGGTTAGGGCCTAAACCCCTCTACCTTTGACACTGTTTTCATCTTTGTCTCACTCCTATATCGAGTTTGGAGCTATTCTGACTCAACGATGAGTTGGGATTGGTACATGTACTTGACCTACTGCTCTTCAAAGTCCATTGCTTTGGCTAGCTCCGTAGGATGATCTCATGGTTAGTTTGTGGGCATCTCAGATCTTATGGAGTATGTGGGTATTTCGATAGATCGTCTCCCTCTATTTAGATACTCACTTGATGCACTTAGCCACCTCCTATATAGTAGGCAAGAGTTGAACAAAATCCCTTGGGAGTTGGGACTACATATATAGGAAATATGATTAGATCATTTGGATAGATCCATTGGGTTGGTTATGCCCGAAAATGGCCTTTTATGTGGATCTTTTAATGGAGTCGAGGGACAGACTTATTGTTCGGCCTTCGTACACACCTTGTCACTGGATGCATGCTCTCCACATTACCCTAGGCTAATTCAGAGTGGGTTCACATAGACTTCAGGTGGAGGCAGAGCACTAACTCCAGTGATCATATAGGATGTGGTAGCAATGCCATCTTTGGGAGGTTAAGATTAAGGAACATTTCATATTTTTCCACTTCATTTATTATGAGATTCAAGTGCGGTTCCACTTTTTGTTTAGGGAGTCACGAGTCCTTTCCACTTTCTTCTGGTATTCTTATCGGTGCTCCTTGGCTCTATAAATTTAGGAGGTCATCAGACTTCGATATCAGGTGCTCTAGCCACCCCTTAGACCAAGGTCCACTGAGTTGTTCACTTCTTTCTCGTGCTCCCTTATACTATGGGTGCCCAGAGACAGATCATTAGCAGTGCCGCTCTCAGTTCTAGATCAGTCTGGGCTAAGGGTGCTATTACTACTTCCTAGAGATCCTAGTGTCACTGTTGTTCCAAATCCCTCACTAGCAATCAGACAAGGCAACCTAGGCCTCGATGGAGAGTGACCTCTTCCAAGTAGTAGCACAGTGCACAATGCAAATTATCTTCCAACTTCTCGTCCAAACATCACTCTATCTAGAGTTTCCTCCCTTCGGCATCGAATGTTAGGGGAGCCAGTGCTCGCAGATTTTGAAATGCTTGCATTATTCGTCTTCCAGATTTTTGGTCAGATTTTTGGTCCGTTTCTCCAAATCTGTCTTTATACTAGCGGTGCTCGTTTTGTCTTATTTTAGAATAGTACTTTTCTTTATATTACTTTTTTCATCTTGCTTTATTTAGGAGTCATTTTTTTATGCTTGTTTCTGCTATGTATGTATGGGCATTATTGTAATCAACAGTCCCATTGACCTGCTTTTGTTTGAAATTAGTAAAATTAAATTATCTTATATCATCTCTAATGCCTTTTATATAAGAAGTTTTTTCTTTATTAAGAAAAATAAATACTTACAAATTGTAACTTAATATGCCATGTAAAGCATTCTAAGCCTAATTCTTTTAATTGTCACCACATGTTTGGAGGTTTGGTACTAGTTTGGACATAGGCCAAAATTAGACTTTGAGCTTACCTAGCATTATTCGATACTTGAGCGTATTCCAAATAAACCTGTTTTTGGGATGCATCTTAGAGCATTAAAGGAATGGATATCCTCTAATTATTGGCCATTCTAGTGCTGCAAAATTCGCTGAATTATCGGTGACACTGAATTTTAGCGATGTTTGCTTGAAACGAAAAAATGCCCTTAAAAATTTTGAATTTGTTGTGTATCAATTTTTGCTTTTTTTTTAATTGATTTTTGTGATTTTTTCCTTATATTTAAAAAATAACTATATTTTTAAAAATTTTAAAACTTTTCTTTGATTTTTCTAATATCCTAAGTTCATTGCCCCTGATTTTTCCAGGGTCCTAACTTCATGACTCCCAACTATTTGTTAGTAATGTTTTATTTGCGACATTTCCGGGCCTTTACTTTTGAAAGGTAATGTTATGTCTTTACCCTGCCCTCAAATTTTTTGGGATTAAGAAACCTTCCAGATTAGAGGGGCCAGCTATTTGTTCTCAATCCCTTTAGCCTCAGAAATGTGGAATTTGAGCAGTTTATGGTGATTACATTAGTTGCTCCTGGGCAAATGAGTAAATTTGGAATTGTGTAATGTTGTGATTTCTGTTCTCCTTTATTCATGGATTTTTGTTTTCTGGAAAATGAAGCAATGTTACTTTAGAAATCATATATCAAGGTTGACACATCAAGGAGCCAAAGAGTGGACCATTATGCATTGATATTTAATGTCTCATTGGAAGCCGGATCTCCATAGGAGCTCTAGGAGGAAAATGCTACAGATTTCTTTTATTATGGTGGGAGAGCTTGCTATTTCAGGGGTTAGCCGCTTGCATTTTCTGCCATGTGATTCCTTGCTCCTAGAATTAGGAAGGTAAAGTCCATGTTGAACTTGTCTCGTACACTGTTTAAAGTTGGTCTGCTGAGGGTAGCAGCTTAATTCTACCTTTAGATATCTATCTTATTTCTGTGATGAAATACGTGGGCAAAACTTGTTCAGGATTGAGAATTTGGATTAGACTGAAACTTCTGAAATGCTTTGGCACTCTATTTCATTTCTTTTGCATCTGCTATATTCTATGACTTCTAACAGAGTTTTGACTATTATTGAGGATTGTCCCTGTTGCAGGCACTTGATATGGATTCTGAGTCACCGTCATCACATATTTTGTCCACTGCTGCTCAGGATTCTCCCGACTCTCCTGCCACTGAAGAGGTGAATGATGTCCCTTCTCATCCTGGTCAGGGGAGGGGAGGATGCAGTTCAGGTCACAGTGTTGAGAGTCTAGGGAATTCTTCGAGTTCTTCAAGTTCTCCAGACCCAGTCTCACAAGTTCTTCAACAGTTGGGGCAGACTTCACTTGAAAACTCAGTAATTGATCAGGGGCATCGATCTGATCAGGAACATGTTGTGAGGAGGGCCATCGTGCAAGATGATCTGCTCTCTCATCCTCCTATACCCAGACCCTACATTCCAAGAAGGTATGGTAGCGATAGGAATGGAATAACTTTAGGAGAGAGTGATGCTAACATTACCAGCAATGGGCATGTAGGTTACTCAGATTCCTCAGGAGAGGTGCAAAGTTCTCCTATAACCAGATCCGGCAGTCCAAGAAGATATGGTAGCGATAGGAATGGAATAATTTTAGGAGAGACTGATACTCACATTACCAACAATGGGCATGGAGGTTACTCAGATTCCTCAGGAAAGGTGCAAAGTTCTCCTCCTATGATCATATCCGACAGTTCAAGAAGCTATGGTAGCGATAGGAATGGAATAATTTTAGGAGAGAGTGATACTAACATTACCACCAATGGGCATGACCAGCAACGGGCATGGAGGTTACAAAGATTCCTCAGTGATGAGCAAAGTTCTCCTCTTATAACCAGATTCGGCAGTCCAAGAAGATATTGTAGCGGTAGGAATGGAATAATTTTAGGAGAGACTGATACTCACATTACCAGCAATGGGCATGGAGGTTACTCAGATTCCTCAGGAGAGGTGCAAATTTCTCCTTCTATAACCAGATCCGACAGTCCAAGAAGATATGGTAGCGATGGGAATAGAATAATTTTAGGAGAGACTGATACTCACATTACCAGCAATGGGCATGGAGGTTACTCAGATTCCTCAGGAGAGGTGCAAAGTTCTCCTTCTATAACCATATCTGACAGTACAAGAAGATATGGTAGCGATGGGAATGGAATGATTTTAGGAGAGGCTGATACTCACATTACCAGCAATGGTCATGGAAGTTACTCAGTTTCCTCAGGAGAGGTGCAAAGTTCTCCTCCTATGATCATATCCGACAGTCCAAGAAGCTATGATAGCCATAGGAATGGAATAACTTTAGGAGAGACTGATACTCACATTACCAGCAATGGTCATGGAGGTTACTCGGATTCCTCAGGGGAGGTGCAAAGTTCTCCTATGATCATATCCGACAGTCCAAGAAGCTATGATAGCGATAGGAATGGAAGAATTTTAGGAGAGAGTGATACTAGCATTACCAGCAATGGGCATGGAGGTTACTCAGATTCCTCAGGAGAGGTGCAAAGGTCTCCTCGTATAACCAGATCTGACAGTCCCAGAAAATATGGTAACGATAAGAATGGAAAATTTTTAGGAGAGACTAATACTAACATTACCAGCAATAGGCATGGAGGTTCCTCAGATTCCTCAGACTCCTCAGATTCCTCAGACGAATCAGATTCCTCAGATTTCTCAGCATGGTATAGTTACGAGGATACCGATAATAGTGTGTGTATAACTGGAGAGACAATAGGAGCGTCAACTGCAGAAGAATTTCAGAACACTGGGAGAAATAGTCGTGAGGAAAGCTTGGAGCTTCGTGATAGACCAGTCTATGCTGGGAATCCTGGGGACTATCTTGATGCAAGAGGTTTTGAACAGCCATTACAACATCTTGCTGAGACTGACAACCCAAGGGGAGGTGCTCCGCCTGCTGCACAATCTGCTGACACACAGTAATTGGAGAAGGTTGGTCTTGAGCGACAACCTGATTCCCAAATACACCAAGTGATTAGTCCAAATAGATGTTACATGTTTTCTTGAAAATGGAAAGTTTCAATGCTTATTTAGAGTTGAGGGAATGTGACCATCTCTAATTCTTATTTAGATGTGAGGGTATATGGTTGATATGGGGTTCCTATGATATTTATCTAGGTTTAAATCTTGGTTGATATAGAATTTTAAGCATGTGTATTAGTTGGTTGAATTTAATGGTCTACACATTAAAAATGACAGCTTTATTGTCATAATGTTAAGGTTCATAACTCTCCAAAATGAAAACCAGGTGTTTAAACACCTAAAATGCACTATTAATATTATGACTTCACGAGGACAAAATAATAATAATTTGTACATTGATAGGCCAGATAGAGTTTGATTGGACCATGGAGACCAGGTGTTTAAACTCCTAAAATGCACTATTATTAATACTTCACGAGGACAAAATAATAATAATTTGTACATTGATAGGCAAGATAGAGTTTGATTGACCATGTAATGATAATGTAAAAATACATTGGTAGGCAATATAGAGTTGACTCGACCGGGTAATTATTAGTAAGCATCATCACCCAACTCCACTTGTGTGCTTACATCTTGTTCTTAAAATTTGTGGAATGTCATATGCTGTGATGATCCCTTGTCCACGTACAAACCAATACTAGAAATGGTATTGGTAGAAAGGTTTGAAACCATAGAGAAAGTGGTTTCAAACTTGGGTGTGAGCTCCCCACTCTCGAGGAAGTATCTGCTCTCCTTGCACACTGCTTCAAATGCATATAATTTCCTTCTTTTCTTTAGACATTGATTAGAAAAGTACAATTTATTTCTTTAGACATTGATTAGAAAAGTACAATTTATTGTGACACTTATAACGCATCACATGATTTTAATACTTAGTAGCATGATTTGAAGATGCCATCTCTTCCTTCCCACCCTTCGCAAGTTCCCTTTATTTGATAAATGTAAGGTCTTGGTACTCTTCTCTTCATCTTCTCTTCATGTTGGCATTGTTTCTCACCTTGTTTCTTCTTGGATAAAGATGTTCCAAAGTTTCTGATAAGTTGGAAGGTTTTTCTGATCACACACTTTGAACAAAGGCATTCCAAATGTGAGAGAAACCATTTAGCAAAATAGGCATGGATTCCTCATCAACGATCTTCATAACAATAACAAAGAATTGATCTTTAAGCTTGGTGATTTTCATAAGATAACTCACCATGGTGTTTGAATTAGTCATGCATGTCTGAGTGAGCTTGTTCTTCAAAAGCATCTCCATGGGAATATTGACATTCTGATACAAAGTTGCCAATGCATCGAACATTTCCTTTGCCATTTTCCTTGCGATGTGAGGAACCAGGGGGTCCTTCACGGAGTCCTAAAGAATCTTCTTTATCTTAGCAACCCTGTTCATGTGCAAAAATAATTGTTATGGGTCTGTTGGAGCAGTGACTTTTCCTTGAACTATGCCTCAATGATTAATCCCCTCCCCAAGCAACTACACCCTACACTTCCCAGGGATGAAATTGGAAGCTCCTTCTAGTCAGTTACACTTTCTCGACATTTCGAAGTTTGTCATTTATGTAGTGCCTTGAATCATAATTCAAATAAAAATATCTACACCAAAATTAACAATATATAAAAATATCTACACCAAAATTAACAATATATCATAGCTTCAATTTGCCTTGCACAAACATAAAAAAAAATAGTTCAATCTCTTGCAGGGCATTATGCCTTTCTTAGGGGTGGATTGCTCCAATCATTAGAGTTTGTTGGGCATCACACCCACTGAGATTCTCTGCTATCGACTCCTTCTCATAGGGAGCTTCCATCTCCATTCATTAGATGAAATAATTTCAATGATATAACTATGATACCATGTTGAGGAGCACACATGGACCAATTTGGGCTTGAACCCATGACCTTCCAAATACCAATTGGGGCACTACTACCGAGACAGAGCTACCAACACACATATTTGAGAATTTTCTGGAGGGTGGCTTGACCACCAACATCCCCCTTGATCTACACACCAACTTGAGAAAAGCTATGACTGCATGGCCTTAAAGCCATGTTAAATATCTAATTCATGATAACAAATTTGCATTCAAAGATTTTACCTGACCATTGATACTAAAAGTGTGTAAAGAAACATCAATCAAAAGTTCAAAGTTTCAAAAACTAAAAGTATAGGAGGATAGACAAGGAGTGCAGACATTACATATCATAGTTTTAGAGCAATCTAGCAAGTGATAAAGTGGAGAGGAGAAACACTAAATTTAAAAATCAAAATCAATAAACTAGAAATGTAAAATGACAATCACATACTTGTCATTAATAATGAAAGCATAATTACAATGACTACTTACTTTGTATTGCACCTTCCATCTTTGTTTCTAGAATAAGAGAAAGGTCCATGCATACAAAAATGTCTTCTTCCATCTTTGTTTCTAGAATAAGAGAAAGGTCCATGCATACAAAAATGTCCAAGGATATAAAAATGTAACTTCTAAATAATGTGTCTCACATGTGCTAAGAATAGATAGACATAGACCAACACACACCAAACACACTCCTCCATATAATTGCCATACAACAATATATAATAAGTACACTCCTCTATTTGACAAACACACTAACACATGCCAAAGTACTCCACTCATTATTATATGCAAATAACTCATAATTGCTAGTCAGCCAATGAGCTTCTTTATAATAAAATTGCCAAAATAAAAAATAAAAACATGATAACCCATAATTAATGAAAAAAATAGGGTTGGAGCAGCCCAAAAAACTATTTGATTCTTGCAATAACAATGGCAACACCAATAATTACAATTTACACTTGTATTTTAATTTTCGGTTCAATTGATTTAATTAAATTTATTTTTGTTTGGTGTTCGTCCCATATACAAACATCGTTATAACGTTCAAAGGCATAATTGTATCATATGTATGGTTTAAGGACAAATGAGTCCTTTTAAGTAGATTTTTGATATGTAATGTCAGTAATATTTGCAAACCTTTTTTAATTAAATAAATTATTTTTAATTTTCTGTTTGTTTATATGCATTTTTGAAGGAGGTAAAGTAAGTAAAATGCATATCATTAGCCATGCAGCAAGGAAGAACATAAATAATATGTTTTTTTTTAAAATTCTAGTGCAATTTTAATCTAGGGTTGAGGGTTGTCTTTACTATTTAAGTTTTGGTTATTTGGTTTGATTTTTAAATTAGGATAAATGTTTATATAACTAAAATATTTTTATTTGAAATTTTAATGTTACATGTTTAAAGTCAATAGGCTTAAGTTTTAATGGCTACAATGAAAGGGGTTTATAGTTTGTGCTCTTAAGTTATGAGGGACTGGTTTTGCATCTTTTGGTGCAATGTACAAGTCTTATATTAATTATATAAAAAAAATCCCAGCCCAGGAGAAATAACATTGAACACATGAAAATATGAAAAATAGATTTTTTTTAACATACAATATTAATTTTAATTTTAGAAAAAGTATGTTTATTCTTATTTTTATTTATTTGATATTTTTACTTCTAAAATAATATATAGATATTTTATAGACAGTTTTTACATGGTGAATCAATTATAAATACAATTTGAGTGGGTTGAATAGTTAAGAATGTGTTTTTTTCTTTCCAGTCAAAGGTTCAAATTTGGAGGGGTTAGGGTATGTACACATCCATAAATTAAAGAGCCAGATCATTGCATGGAGGGGGTCCTTTGTCTCACAAACAAAGAAGTATCATACATTAATTTGGTATCTAGCTAGGTTGTGACCTTAAAAATAAAATAGTATTATTATGAAGTTGAATTATTTGATGAACCTTTCACTTTGGAAAAATTTATACTTTTGTTAGATAAATGAGAATAAAAGAAAATAATGCATGTAGATAAGGAGCAAAATGAATAAAAAGAAACACAGTGTGCACATGTCCTAGAATCTTCATGACTAGTTGCATTACCTTAAAAAACATATTTGTACATATTAACAACAAAAAATAAAATAAATGGCATCTTAACTATCACCGAGGTGTAGTGTCCTAGGCTTCATGTATGGGTTGATGGCAAGGAGCTGAAAATACCACATGATCCTTTGGTAGACTTAGAGATAACCATATAAGGATTCTATGTATTTAGTGGATATTATTGTATGTTGGAACCACCTTTTGGTCTTGGAGTATTACCTAAAACTACTTTTGATTGGCTAAGATCTCATCTTTTTTGGACATAGAAAACAAGTTAATGACCCAAGACCAAGACATATCTAATAGGAGTGGTAGTCTGCCCCCATATGGACCACCGACGATTTATTTCAAGTGACCAAGTTTTTTTTAGACATGATGATTTTGCTACATGTTGAGGTCTTGAAATTTTATCAATAAAGACAAGGCCAATAAAGTTTTATTATTTTATTCCTACTTTGCAAATAAAATAAACTTCTATAAATATGTAAAATTATTAATTAGGATTAAAAATAAAAAATTCCAAAGAATTCTTTGCATATTCCTTTTCATCATGATGCAATACCAAAACAACATAACATCTAGCATTAAGTGCATATTAAGTGTATATGATGCAATTCCAAATCAAAATGACCATCTATTAAGTGAATATGTGCTAAAGACATTAATTGAGTGAAAGGCATGATATCTATTAAGTGCATATGTGTAGAATACATGAATTGAATGAAAAAGAGGAAAAACCACATAAGATCACCACTTCTATTTTTGGGAAGGGTACATTGTGTCTGCACAATAATATTTTTTGTTATGAAAGTAAAATACATGGAAATAAGTTATTGTATATATGCTCATTAAATACAACATGATTATGGTTCTATGTCTTACAATATGAGGATGATTTAAGAACTTCACTAGCACTTATGGTGACTTGGACCCTAAGGAATAAGAAAACTACAAGCATAGATAATTTATTATAGTTAAAACTAAGAGGTTGATGCATGTAGGGTGTGTTTAACTCAAGTCGCATGGCTTGAGTCTTTGTTACATATCCTCACCATTTAAAGAATACATGGATTTGAAACCAAGACATCTCATTACCCTTTCTCTTGGAATAACACCTCTTTGATGTTCATCTTTCCAGCAATGAGACTTTGTCTTCCTTCTTTAGTTGCATCTGCAATGATATTCTCTTCATTGCAAACTTGCATTTCTTGGCTATCTTGGACATGAGTCTTTAACAATTCCTTTCATTACATAGGAATACCTCCAAGGACTTAACATTCTAACATACACTCATAGCAATCATCAAAGAAAAAACATGCATGTCATAGCCATTTTATGCAACGATTATCCCATTTATAGGGATTTTAAATTCATAACTAGAGAATATATATTCAACACAAGATAAAGTATGCAAATTATCCTACTACTTATTTGCATTAATATATATATGCTCCACAAGGCTACCATAGGTGAGATTGATATGTAAACAAAGGACTCATAGTCCATACATCTCACCAACATGGATACTTATGTGAAAATACAATTTAATGTGTTTTCAATATGCAATTTAAACTTCTTTTTTGTCCATCATCAATAGGTTTAAAAAGGATTTGTTTATTTTCTTCAAGGCTTGGTTTGATGGATTTTCAATGCCAAGGCCAATGCCTACTAAGCCTTACAAGTGCACCCTATTCTTTTTAAATGTGCAATTACAATGTTCCAAACATATTCTCAACTAGAATTAGTGTAATTTTGTTTAAAACCGTGTTTACAACATTTCACACAACCATTTCTCTGCCATCCCATTCATATTCAAGAAAATCATCAATAAGAAATATACCAATTAATGAAACAAAACATTCTTTGTTCAAACATACACTATGCCAATGAGTGAATTACAAATCTACTTCTTAATGTCAACCAGCACACAAACCTTGTTTGTCTAAACATGCAAACTTTGCAATTTTCGTTGTTCGAACATGCCTATATAACATTCATGTAAATTGATAATAATGAAACAAATTATGCCCATTCACCAATATGTTTTAGGAAGAATTGAAATCATACAGAGTTGTAAGATGTTTTAATTGAAAATACAAACATATATGCATGCTCCAATAGATCAATAAAATGTATGATTGTAAGTGAAAGTGAATTGATACTCCCAACAATGCAACACGGAATTTGATGGAAAATGGACAACATGGGGCTATGGGATGAATTTCCCAATGTTTAACAAAGTATCCAAACTGAGTTTTATTCAAGGGGAGTATGGGAAGTGTTGAAGGGTATACCAACAATTCCAACAACCAATAGAGGCCTGTATAATGTGGTGTACTCATCTATCCTTTATTAAATATGCCTAGAAATCTAACAAATTGTCCGTTAAACATAAACTAAGACTGCATATGATTCATTGCACGTGTACAAGTATTAATTTAATTAACAAGGCAATCACATTGATTTTAGCCACACAAAACATTTAAACACACATGGAACAAAAAATTTACCCTAGAAGCCCAAATGGGATTACCAACATTCATTGGGGATGTTATTTTTCTTAGGAAATTGTTTCAAAGGTGATATACACTCTCTTTTTTTTTTTTTTCCAGGTTACATTGTTTGGGGGATCCCTGAGTACTTCCCCTCATTTCTAGGATGGTACCGAGAGTAAACCCTAGAATCTTAAGGAAATAAGGCCAGGCAACAAAAAGGCTCAAATCTATTACAACAATATACTCATTAAGAGTTCAACATGTCACTTGCAGGAATTGAACCTGGGTGGGGAGGATAACAATCATTCTTCCCAACCACTTGATTTAAACCTAGTTGACAAGATACACTCTTACATAGAGAAATGATGTATTTTGACTTGTTGATATCATTTGCATATTGTCATGGCTTAGCATTTGCAGATTGTCATGGATGTAAAATAATTGATGCATTAACAAAAGGTCTTGACAACATATCAACAACTTTATTTTGCGTACCTTTCTTATACCTGATGACCAAATAGATATGTTGCAAGAATCCCATCCACCAAAAATGGCATGACTGTTGTAGCTTGGTTTGTGATTGGAGATACTAAAAAGGATGATGATCCGTATGGATGATTGCCTCTTTTCCCATTAGATAATGTTTCCATTTCTTTACACTCTGAACTACATCATGCAATTCTTTGTCATAAGTAGGATAATTTCTTATAGCAACAATGGATGTCTCAGAATGGTAACAAACTGGTTTCCTCCTTTGTATTAACATTGCTCCCATGGCATAATCACTTGCAACAATTTCAATCTCGAATGGCTGTTGTAAATATGGAAATGCAAGAACTAGGGTTGTATTAATCTTTTCTTTCAAGGTATTAAAGGCTTTTTGTTGTTTTCCTCCCCACGGAAAGACCTACTTAGTACTTGTCAAAGAATTTAAAGGAGATGCAATAAAATTCTTAGTGTTTCAACTTATTTTTCCAATATTTTCTTTGTTGTTGTTGTTGTTTCTTCATTTTCAAGTCTTTCCTTATTTTCTCTTTCCCTTTCCATCCATTCATTCTTCTTATTTATGATCGATCATTTTATACTTCCCATTTTGTAAGCCACTTCATCCATAAATGTGGCTTTTCTATACATTTCTTCCTCTTCCTACACTTCAGTTTGGTAGGGCCATTTGTATTTACATGTGTGGAAATGGTGGCTGACTATGTTCAATGGATCATGCCTTATGAACATCTCTTCTCCAAAATGAAATATGACCAAGGATTCGACATTTGTAATTACTTGTCCGACATCTTTGATCCCATAAGCCCCTATATAGAAGGGCAATGTGGGACACATTATTTTCTTGTCGCAAGCAATTGATGCCCCAACTCCATGCATAAATGTTTGATATGCCACGTCTTGTAAATTCAACTTGTCAAGAATGAATTGGGGCAATAGGTGGGGTGCTTTGGTGGCTCCAAAATTCCTAATATAAGTTCCCTGATCTATAACATACTAGTCACCTACTTCACCATTCACCTTCATATATTTTTATATAATGCAATTTGTAGGTTTAGGGAAGATTATTTTATACATGGGAGCTATGAATTACTCACAAATCCTTGTGTAATGTATTCTGAAGTGATGTTCCCATAAAATATAATAGTAGACATGTATGGGTGCCTTGTTGGGCTGCCACTGCCATCCCATCCCTAGAGAACTATTCACTACAAATGTAGTTTCTTGTAGATAATAGGACATGAAAAATGTTGGGTGCATGCTTGGGGTTGTGTGTTTGGCCCCAAATCTAATTTGAGCCATAGATGATGAAAGGATAGAGGCCCAATTGAATATTGTGCCAGTCTTAGTAATAACATGAATCATTGGCACCCATGATTCTTTAAATTGTGTGGCATCTTCCTCTCCATATAGTCTACTGATCAAAGCCATTGTGATCTTAAATGGTGTTCTTAAGTTATTAGTAGGGTAAGATCCTAATCTCCTTTCCCTAAATACTTTGGGTGGACCCACCAACACTTGAGGAGATCTTGATAGTTCAAGGGAAATTGTAGTATCCACTCCTTGGTGAGGTCTACAACAGGTTGAGGGAACATGTAGAAAAATTCAAGGGCTGAAGGCTAGAATGAGGTAGTATCTTTCCTAGTAGCATCCCTGACTAATATGTTCTCAATATCTACTTTTTCGATGATCCATGAGATGCCTTAACCATAAGGGGATATTGTAGGCCTAGTTGCAACCTTGTGTAATCTTTGTTTCTTGATTTGTTGGTAGACACCAACATCTCGATTTTCCTCACAAAGAAGAAGAGGGAGTTATGGGAAGGTCTCCTCCTTGAAAATTTGATATAAATCACCCCATTTGTAGGTGGTGCCTACATCCATACTGAACCGAGTATCTCAATACATAGGTCCAATAGAACCCACTTCTATACCAAGCTCTACAACTTCTTCCTTATCTAGGTTGAATTCAATCACTGGTTCCTTTTATTTCCTTGGTATTTTTGATGCCATATCTAGATCCTATTACCTATCCATTTCAACCACAGAGCACATTAGTGAAGTTGGATACCAAAATCACAATGAAATTCCTATTCTAGGGAAAGATTCTTCTTTTTAAATAAAAGTAGGGGAGGCATGATTCTCAAAGAAGTGGTTTCAAGAACCATATCTTTTAGTGTTGGGCAATCTAGGAGAATTCCAAATATTTCAACTAGACATTTCACTTTGTATCCATTGTTGATCTTGTGGATTGAAGATCTTAGGTCTTATCTCGAAGACAATGATAATACTGAGTAGACTGTGTTGAGTGGATGACAATGGTTGATGCATATCATATTTCAAATGAGAGAGAGGGATGATTGTTTGGGTTGTTTTTCTCGATTGGTCCCATTCCACACCCTCCAAGTGGTCGAGAGATCTCGTTGGTCACCTCCCCTACCCCCTTGGGTTTTGAAATCAAGCAAGTTGTATGATAGGATAAGGTGCAGGGGTTTCCCCTTCTGTGGTGATTCGAAACCAAGACCTTAAATTCGATTTCGATGGCTCCTTTTATTTGTGAGACTATGATGTTTTTCTCAGTAGGGTGGTCTAGGGTTCATTGGACATGTCTCCTTTATGTTTTTTTGTGATTGTGTGCTAAAATGTGAGAGTTTTGGAAATGGGAATGGAAGATTTTATTTATTTATTTATTTATTGACTAGGTGACAAACAAAACAAGAAGAAAAACCCTAGGGACAAATGATATCTTGAAGGCAAAGAAAAACAAGATTCCATTAGGACGTGAAATTCTTACCTATAATAGATAACAAGTGGTAGTAGAAAAGTGGGTGGTTGAAGATAGGTGGTGGCCTCTTTAATCACAATGGGCGTGAGAGGATCTCTACGACGCTTGAACTCAATTGGTGGTAGAATGCTCCAAAGATAATTGTGAGCAATAGAATGAAATAAAAAAACTTTTGATCATATTTTATAAAGAAATGATGACTATTTTCCCCCCTTTTACCCTTTTTAAAAAGGGTCACTTAGCATATGGCACACTTGGAGAAACATTGGAATGTTGCAGTTTGTCACATTCTTGGAAGTTTTTATTTGGTGCAACAATGTTGCTTGTATCACACCCTTAAAATTTTATGGCCTACAATATGTCACATGAAAGAATTTTTTTAGGTTGTGCTACATTACATGAAGAAAATCTTCCAGTTTGTGATATGTCGCATGAATAGAAAGTTCCTAGGATGTGATATGTCACATGAGAAAACTTTTTCTCTTTCAATATAGCACAAAGAATATTTTTTTTCATCTTGTGACATATTGCAGGGAATAAGTTTTGCAAAGTTGCAAGGAAGGAAAATGAAATGTTGTAAGATGAGAAACTTTTCAAGGATGTGAAATGTTGCATGCTTTTTTTTTCCTTTCTAAGTTGCGAAGTAGCATAACTTCAAAAGTTTCACAAAGTTGATATTTTGGATTTTTCCCTTCTTGAAGTGTGTTGCATCACATACATGGAACTTTTCTAACTTTTCACTATATCACATAGAATATTATTTTGGTTGCAAAATGTTGCAAATCTATAAATTTTTTGAAGTTGCAACACAATGCAATTTGGAAATTTTTAAGAGCTATGATATGATGTTCTTAAGAGTTTGTTTAATGAAAGTTAGCCCAAAAGATTGAATTTTTTTTTGAAAGAAAGATTGATGTAATCTTGAAAAAGAGGATCCATGGAAAAGAAAGGAGGGGCCCCAACCCTTTTGTGTCCTTGTCACATGGAAAATAGAAAAAGAAGGTATGGGGAATTTGTTGCTTTCTCAACAATGTTTTATACATGTGGGATTATTCACAACAACCATTCCCAATGGTCGTGGAAAGCGATATACATAAACATGTGAAGTTGAGACAAGTGAATAATATATTGAAATGAAGTTACACTCTAAGTGGTTCCTAAGTTATGCATTGTAGAGGACATCAAGTAACAAATAGCCGTGAATTTATACTCCGATTGAAACCTAATCTACACTAGAAACTTAGAAGTCGTCCTGTTAAGAAATTCACATATCATTGGCTAAGTATATGTGTTTGAGATATTTATCTTGTAATTACATAAATAATTGAATTTGGGATTATTGTGCCTCATATATGTGAACTTTCTAAAATGATAGTGAGTACTTTCAAAGCTATGATAACAACATAAACAATTACTGACCAATGAAGTCTTCAATCTCATTGCAATTTCAAAATAAAAATATACGGGTTTTCATAACTTGTTGTTTTACAAGTTAGTCAAGAGGGAACTGTCTAATCATGTAACAAACTTCCTCTTAGTTGTTAAAATCTAGTGAGATAAAAAATCATAATTCCCATTACTTTGAAGATTTAATTATTTTTTTAAGGATATAGGTCAATTCAAAATTGGGAAAAACCCTTGAGGGCATAATTCTATCAATATCATATTTATCAATGGAAAGAAGGTCTTTTTGTTACAAGACTAACTTACTTCAATCAAGAGTGAGGAATGATATTCCCTCACCAAAATTTCCTCCCAAAATATATGATATGTTCAACCCTTTAAAAAAGTGAAAACCAATGTGGAAGTATAAATACACCTAACATGACATTAGACTTAGTTCCTAACCTTAATGCCAATGATAATGTTTCCTAGATGTTAAACATGGAACATGAAATGAGAAGTGAGTGAGGCACTATTACAATCCTAGTGAAGTTTGATTCATGTGATTGTTTGACCAAATTTAAACGAGGCACTATTACAAATTCACTAAAGTTGGATTCCTCTTATATCATGTTGTTGTTTGTGCGAAAAGAACTTCGATTAAATAAAATTTGGAAATATCCAAAATCCTTTCACCTTAAATTAGCACAATAATTATTCAAGCTCTACCTTGAATTTTATTATCAGTCCTTGTCCTTTGGGCTACAAGGACCATAGTAATCACCTTGCATTCATTTTGATTAGTTTGCATGCAAATAAAAAAACTTGTGCTTTGTTATCCTGTTTTTTTTTAACAAAATGTATGAAACCTTTTTATGGATGAATCAATTATATCCACCTTTTTGTTTTATCCAATCAACAACTTGTTCTTCTTATTTGGCCTCATATCAAGGCACCTTTAATTTATTGAAGGATTTATTAAGTTTTCACTTAGGTTTCAAGTTAATATTTGCAGAAGTATCAACTAAACTTTTGATATTAATGGATTAATGTTATATCTAGCTTAGCATTAGTTCCTTACATTAAATTCTATACCATTTTCCCAATCATTTTACCTAAGTTTTAACAAGCTCATACATGGTCCTCTTTTCAAGAATTACATTCTACATCGGGTGCATGCAAGACAATTTCACATCCATCTGGAGCTAGAGCTAGAGCATATGTCCAGAGCCAAAGTTGTCTTCATCACAAACTGCCTCACCACCTTAGCCTCCATAATGTTGCAATCCTACAATCAAGGCATGATTTTGAACATCATAGGGAGCTAGGATCTAGAGAAAACATAGAACCAATAAAACCAACATACAACCCTTGTTTGCATAGGAGCTATCCATAATTGTTTTCCTCAGTGGTTTTTTCTCAGAGGATAAGCCCACTTACTGGAATTTGATGTTGAAACCTATATTGAAAATTTGTAATTGTAATGTCCCCATCCATCCAGGCTTAGCCATGCCACACAAAATATTTTCCTCCAATACCATTAAATAACTACCATGCCTTGTATATGGAACAATTATTCGGTTCTGTAGCTTATAATCCATGCATAAATATATACAATTACTACATAGCACAATTAAACATAAATAACACATGATATACATCATAATAACACATAAAAGACAACTATATTTTAATTAAATCATCAACTAGTTGCAGACCTCATAAATTCCTCCCAGTCTTAGACTCTACTGTTCATAAACTCTCAACAACAGGTCACCCACGAGCCGAGGCTATGACTCCATCAATGTAATATCCCTAGGTCGAACCCCAACTGTAAATGTAATAATGTGCTTAAGCTCGTGAGCTATTTTATATCTTTTTGACATGCATCTTCCATGGTGTAGTGCGTGCATTTACTGCGCAGTAAAATGATGAAATGGGCGCATTCCAGGATACCACGCACATCAACTTAAGTGCACGCGATATTGAGGCCAAAGAGCCTTTATGTATATGTTTTGTTTTATAGGTCGGTGAGCCAGTTATTATAAGATATGAGGCTTATGTATTGAATTAGGCTGGAGAGCCTAGATGTTAAAGGCCAGTGCGCCTACTTTTGTATATGTCTCAACATTAATATAAAATACATCACTGCGCCCAGACCGACCACAATAAAAGAGTATGGGGGACTAAACTCCACTAGTTAGGAAAAGGGAGGGCTAAAAGTTAAGCAAAAGAGATAAGCTAGGGAGATTAAGCCAAAAAGGGATATTATATTAATATTTCTTAAAGTATAAAGTATGGATAATTATTTTATCCTAAATTCCAAAGTTGGGGACAAGTGGGCCAAAGTAGCTCCCAACATGACAAGTGTCAAGTTGGGGACATGCATACATATTGTGGGGACTTAGTTCATTTTCCCATCTTTTCCATCATTCAGACCATCATTCCTTCCATCAGGGAATCATCCCTTCAGCCATACCATGATATTTCACTCACGCAATAAGCTATCCTCCATACTTCCTGTCACTGTACTTGAACCTGTATCCATATACATACTTGTTTGTGTAGCTGGTTAGCTGGGGAGATGGAATGAAGAAGAAGGTTGTTAGGCCCGTGAGAAATTTCTCTCTGAGTGAGAGAATTGCTGGGAATTGATTTTCTGAAGGTGTCAAACTGCAACTATAGGGCTCTGAGACTTCATGTCCGACCTGTTGCTGAAGCCCTGGAAGGGAAGTGGGGTAGCCGAAGGACTATTGAGCATAGAAGGGGCACACTTCCTGGGGTGGGACGGGCATGTGGGGAATGAGAGACTGTAGGCTGTTAGTTTGAGTAGGCACTTGTGACAAAGTCTTTCCTGTTTTCCATGAGCCATTAGCATGGTTAGGAACCCTTTACCCGGGTGGAGTTTAGTCCCAACTCGGGCATGACTCACTATTGATAGTGATGAACAGTTTGGTCTAAGGATGGGAGGTTCATGAAAGGTCTGCACACAATTGGTGACATTCTTACCAAGATAAGTGCCAATTGTGTGATAAATTTACATGCTGCATTGTTATTTACGTGCTTATTTTTATGGGTTATCATATGTGCGGTTATAACTGTGTTTATTTTTATGGGTATTTCCTGTATATGATGCATGTATATGTTTACTATTATTTCAGTGTGAATCCGTGCATTTACATATGTATTTGGTTATTTACGTTATATATATATGTTTCCACAAGAGTTCTGTGTGTATATATTTTAATTGCATGCAGTTGGAAAAATTTATGTGGCATAGCTCAGTTTGATACTGGGTATGTTACAGTATGTTCCGCAGAGAGAACAAAAGAGTTTTCTGGTGTAGCATGCCCCGACATGGATGGCCGAGGATGCTACAATATGGTATCAGAGCTAGGTTTTCAACATTGAGCTTGGATGGGCCGATCAATTTAAGTTGAAGCGAAATGTCACAGAGGATTTATTTTGAAGTGGCCAAATTTCAGTTGTAGAGCATCCATGGTAAAAAAATAACAACAATGATGCAGAATTGGGAAAATCCTCAATTTCTGTTGTTAAATTCACGGGAAAATTGAGAAATTCGGCCAAGCAATGAGATATTCCCGATTTAATATATGTTCTAGCAAATTCGGATCTAGAATGGGTCGAATTTGAAGTTACAATGAAGCCATGATAGATGGAACGATTTTAGTGGTTAAAATTCTCAATTCGTGACTTGAGCTTGGGAAAAATCCGTTCCAGAAATGTCAACCTACAACGATTTGTTGTTGCAGAGGTCGAATGGGTGTTAACGGGGTGAAATTGAGAAAATTTCATAGTTGCAGAATGTCTTTGGAATAAATGGGGAAAAAGTTAAGTAAAAGCCCCAATTTCTGCAGCGGAGTTCACGAGGAAGTGACACGCACAAAAATGAATGTGCACAGGTGGATGCACTAAAAATGCATGTTGCACGTTAAAAGCTGGTGATATATAAAAATTGGGTGCCATGAGAAAAAATGTCGGCGTGCTAGTACACCTGCTAAATTTGGGCACCGCGCAGAAAAATGTTGGCATGTTGGTGCACATGGTAAAATTTGGTGCCGCGCGGAAAAGTGTTGGTGTGCGGTTGTGCACACTAAAATTAGGCACCGCGTGGAAAAGTGTTGGTGTGCAGTTGCATGCACTAAATTTTGGCGCCGCGTGGAAAAGTGTTGTTGCGCTGTGAACATACACATAAAACGGTGCACGTGGTGTGCACACACATATAATGGTGTGCATGGCGTGCACATTATTGACAGAGCACAGAGGAATTTGGTTGGTGCGCGTGCGATGGGCGAGTACTAAACTCTGGCATGGAGTAGCGTGTAGAGTGAAATGCGCGCAGAATATCAGCGCGCGGTACAAAAATTGCACACGGTGGATATTGGCACGTGACATAAAAGTAGTGCGCGCAAGGTATTGGCACGACAAAGAAGTGATACAAAATGGTTTTAAAGTGAGCGAAGCACGATTTACCTTGTGTTGTTGTTGCACATGGTAAAAATGGGTTATAGGTTGAAATTTGTGCGCATGAAGTTGTTTGAAGGGTGAACAATGGTAGAAAACCAACAATTTTCTGCGACGTTTTATATCATTTGAACGTCATCTTTTTGCAACGTGTTTTTGAGGCCCATAAGAGCGTTTTTAGCTACTCAAAAACCACAAGAACAAAGTGTGCCAAGGCACACTATGTCTTTGCAGCTCAAATAAAAGAGCTCGGAGAGATATTTCTAATGGTGTAAACTGTTCGTCAAAGAGAGCTTTTATGAGAAATTTACAACACAAACAATGGAGAGTAAATTTTAAGACCCATATAACTTCAAAGAGCCATAACTTTCTACTCCAGAATCAGATTGAGGTGCAGGAGCAGTCAATGGAAAGATATTGAACCATATAAGACATTCCAAGAGTTGAATTAAATTTCTGGGCATGTTAAAAGTGTTTAATATGGAAAAGAAGGTACCTGTAACATATCAGTTACAATATGGTATTTTGTCCTAGAGCTTCAGCAGGCTGTAACTAGCAGCCAAGAACCCAAAAAGAGATAAAACTTGGAAATAGTGTCCATAATATGTATATGAAGAAACCCAATTGAGATCCTATGAAAAATATAAAGGAGTAGGTGCAAAAATGCATAATTACAGCGCAAAGTTGCGTCAAGTTGAAGAATGAACAGAAAAGTTATTGGACAATTTTCAAATAGCCATAACTTTCTGCTCAAGACTCAGAATTGAGCATGGGAGTAGGCGTTGGAAAGGTCTCGGATAGTAGAATATAATTATTCACCCAGAAAATTGATCTGAGCATTCAATTTTCCAGGGAATCAGAAGAAATAATTATGATATATTATGGAACCAGAATGGTTCATATATTTTCATGAAAATTGTTGAGTCAGTTAACCTGACAAAGTTTTTTTAGATACACATTTTGCAGAGTTAATTTTTTTTAGTTATTAACAGGTGATAATGTTGAAGTTTAGTTAAAATTAAGTAGAGGTACTCAGGGAAAGAGTGCTATGAAAAAATATTTCATAAGATGATCAAAAGACAAGACTATAAAAGGTTAAGGTATGAATCTTGGCATAGCCATAAAGTCTTTGGAAACCACTACAGGAAGTCCTCTCATGTTAGTCAAGTATTCAATGGAATCTGGGCAGAGGAATAGATCATGTAACGAATGAATTAGTGAACAATCCCAAAGAAACCACTATACAAATTAAGCAATGCATGGGAGTAAGATCTATTATAAAAGGAATCAACAATCGGAATGATATTAACTAGATAAAGAAAGAGGCCTAATGCATATTTGGATAAAGAGTGCATCATATCCAGGGATTAGCTATGAAATTAGAATAATGCTTCCCTTATGGTTATCGGAGTGGGCAGTAGAAGCTTGGTAGGAAGGGCATCAATATGGCATGATAGAAGTGGATTGTGCAAGGTAGGTTGAAATCAGATTGGTCAAGAAAGGGGAAAGTAATAGCCAACAAGCAAATCCAAGTAGTGATATGATCGGTTAAGGAATGGATAAATCAAGTACCTCAAGAAGGAAGTTGGTGTTAACTGTCCAAGGTTACTTAGAAAACATGAATGGAAATAGAATTGGGTCATGTAGGAGTTGGATCAGAGGGATCTGAATAATAGTGGAATGCTGAAAATTAATATCAGCATAATATGTAGTTGCAAGTCCATGAACATCCTAGAATAATGGAAGAAGAATTCATGGGGTAGATATCAAACAAATGGGAATGCATGAAAAACACTCCAAGAGGGAAATCAAGAATACTAGTAGAGATTATTGATGCATTCCAAAGGTATTGAAGATATTTCCACAATAGCATGGAGAGGTTAAGCCAAGAAAGACTTAAAAGTGGAATGAATCTTTGTAGAGAGCCAGTAAAGAACCATGAAAAGGAAAATGGTTCTATGCTTGGTTCTGAATGTAAAAGAGATCGTGCCTGAGAAAAATCTATCTCAAGTATCATAGAGTCATGAGTGACATTTCTAGGGGGTGGAAGTACCACTTGAATTATGTTAGTAAATTAAACGCAGGATTAAGTGCTTTTAATTAATTCTATGCAACCAGGGAAGGAGGCATATGTGCATCCCTACAGTATGATAAGAGATTGGCTATGCAAGCCAAGTTTGAGGCTAGTTGACAAGGAGTGGAGAAGAATGCAAGAAAACTCAAATACTAAATTAGTCAATCAAGGAAGAACTGGAATAGTTCAGTCCGAAAAATAATTGGATGTTGAATATCCAAAGTCTATAAGACAACATGATGGGAATTATAATTCATCCAAGTATGAGTTGGGATAGATGGATCCAGGAAGTAAATAAAAGCTAAAGGTTATTATCAGTTTAGTATTTGGATGGAAAATAAAAGGCAACCAAGAGTGTTTTGGCTAGAAAGTGCTAAGATCAGAGATAATCATGCACAATGGTTACAGTGAAGAGAACTTGAAGGTTCAGGAATCTAGGAGAATGGACGACTTCTGGGATAAACAAGGAAACGTGATATAGGAAGAAATAAGTTGCTGCAATTACTGTAGCAGCAAGTATTTTATGGTTTTTGGGACAACCATAAAGTGAGAATGCTTGCATGTTTGCGAGTACTGTTGATAATGTTGATTCTCATGGAAGGAAGCAACATAAGGCTAGAATGTTGAATTATAAGGCTGATAAAGAAGCATGAGAACTTCTATTGTCATCAGCTAATCAGGTAGCATTAAACTCATTTAATGGTAGCCATGCAGGTAAGTATTCATGTTTAGAAATTATGTTGTATAATTGCCAAAGGTAAATACAGGTAAGAATTTCCCCAAATTGAATTTTATACTACGTTGTATGGTATTGTTTAAGTGCATTGATAGGACTAAGTTACCACTATGTGTGGTAAAGGCTAGAGGCCTGTTATATTTATCAAAGCTTTTATATTTTGAATTCACACAATGAAGTAATAGCATGTCATGTTAATTTGGTTATGAGACAATAACGAAAGAAAAATAAAATATAAGAACTTGTTATAGGAATGATGCTAAGAAATCTAGTCATGTATGAGATCAGGACATGGTTGAATATGGAAAGGTATGGTTATAGAAAGGTTATGTGTCATACAAATACCCAATGAGCTTCCTACCTTTAAATAAAACTTGGACTGCAACCTTTTTGCTAACACTAATAAACACTACATAATTGTATTCTTGGTGTAGTGTTTGGGTCGACAAGGAAGGCATCCAAGTAATTGTGAAGACAATGGGAAGTGTGTGGAGATGTGTCAAGACATTGGCCATATTTCCAATTTATGGATGGTGAGATGCATAACTTAGATAAAGCTCATTCTGAAAATCAATGCAAAGGTACATTGAATAAATAGGCATTGAGAGTTGCACTCATGCCTAGTAAGTGGCATAGTTGCACTCATACATGATGGAATTGTATACTTAAATGCATTTTGTTGAATGCATTTTGTGAATGCATGTATATATGTTTTTTCATGGAAATAATTATACTAATGGTTGAAATGTTGCTAACTCAAGAAGTTGAGAACATTTCAGGAACTATTAAACATTGCAACATGAAAGTTGCAAGTGAGGTAGTCACAGGAACAGTGACTACAGAAAATTTCCTGTGCAGAAAATTGAAGAAGTGAACTTACTGTTGTTAATTATGAACATGCATATGCATAGAATGATGAGTCATTCTATTTGGTTAAATTGTTTGGTAATTTTGATTGAATTTCTAGGTGCAGGCAGTTCTAAGATCATTGCATAAGGTGATGTACATGTTGAATCATGAAGTACAAAAAATACTGACAATTTGCTAGTTGTATGCAATATATAATCATTGCAGGAAAAATGGTATATAACATGGTGCTTGTTGAAATCCATAAGGAAAACTACATTCTATTATTCCAATAACGCTAAATTTTTTATGAAATAGAATTTCATATTTTGGGAAAAGTTGAATTCCTTATGAAATTAATTTGATTTCTAAAATGGAATTTTTATGATGCTCTCTCATGATAATTGCATGTGTATGATGAAGATGATATGATAATGATTAAAGTGGGAACTCCTACAGCCACGGTGCTCTGAGCCTTCCTGTCCGGCCTGTACTGGAGCCCTGGAAAGGAAATTGAGAAGCCGATGAACTATTGGATAGTGAAGGTGCATACTACCTTGGGTTGCACAGGCATGTGGGGAAGAGAGACCATTGGTTGGAGTGCTGCTGAGAGTTTATCAACAGTGAGATCTAAGGCTGGGTGGAACATCATGGATATATAGCCAGTTGCTACTTCAATGAAGTTTAATTGAAGTATGCAATAAGGAACAATGAGCTGAATTATTTCCTAAAGCAACTCTATGGAATAAAACAATTGATGTCTAGTTGCAATATGAGTATGAGAATTGGTGCTGGAAAGTAGAGCACCAAATGGATAACAAGATTCCATTAACTAAAGCTTGGATATTTTAAAGAATCTGAATGGTACATGGTATATAATGCACTGAGGACAATGCATAAATAAGGGGAGGGGATTGTAATATCCCTTGGTCGAACCCCAACTGTAAATGTAATAATGTACTTAAGATGGTGAGCTGTTTTATATATTTTTGACATGCATCTTCCATGGTGTTGTGCGTGCATTTACTGCGTAGTAAAATGATGAAATGGGCACATTCCAGGATACCGCGTGCATCAACTTAAGTGCACCCGATATTGAGGCCAAGGAGCCTTTTTGTATATGTTGTGTTTTATAGGCTGGTGAGCCAGTTATTATAAGCTAGGAGGATTATGTTTTGAATTAGGTCGGAGAGCCTAGATGTTAAAGGCCAATGCGCCTACTTTTGTATATGTCTTAGCATTAATATAAAATACATCGTTGGGCGTAGACCGACCATGATAAAAGAGTATGGGGTACTAAACTCCACTAGTTAGGAAAAGGGAGGGCTAAAATTTAAGAAAAAGAGCTAAGCTAGGGATCTTAAGCCAAAAAGGAATATTATATTAATATTTCTTAAAGTATAAAGTATGGATAATTATTTTATCCTAAGTTCCAAAGTTGGGGACAAGTGGGCCAAAGTAGCTCCCAACATGACAAGTGTCAAGTTGGGGACATGCATACATATTGTGGGGGCTTAGTTCATTTTCCCATCTTTTCCATCATTTAGACCATCATTCCTTCCATCAGGGAATCATCCCTTTAGCCATACCATGATATTTCACTCACATAATAAGCTATCCTCCATACTTCCTGTCGTTGTACCTGAACCTGTATCCATAGCCATACTTGTTTATGTAGCTGGTTAGCTGGGGAGCTGGACTAAATAAGCGGGTTGTCAGGCCCATGGGATACTGAAGAAGCGGGTTGTCAGGCCCGTGGAATATTGAAGAGGCAGGTTGTCAGGCCCGTGAGAAATTTATCTCTGAGTGAGAGAATTGATGGGAATTGATTTCTTGAAGGTGCCAAACTGCAGCTACAGGGCTCTGAGACTTCCTGTCCGACCTGTTGTTGAAGCCCTAGAAGGGAAGTGGGGCAACTGAAGGACTGTTGAGCAGAGAAGGGGAACACTTCCTGGGGTGGGATAGGCATGTGGGGAATGAGATACTATAGGATGTTAGTTTGAGTAGGCACCTATGACAAAGTCTTTCCTATTTTTGATGAGCCATTAGCTTGGTTAGGAACCTTTTACCCGGGTGGAGTTTAGTCCTAGCTCGGGGGTGACTCATTGTTGAGAGTGATGAACAATGTTGTCTAAGGCTGGGAGGTTTGTGGAAGGTCTGCACGTAGTTGGTGACATTCTTACCAAGATAAGTGCCAATTGTGTGATAAATTTACATGCTGCATTGTTATTTACGTGCTTATTTTTATGGGTTATCATATGTGCGGTTATAACTGTGTTTATTTTTATGGGTATTTCTTGTATATGCTACATGTATATGTTTACTATTATTTCAGTGTGAATCCATGCATTTGCAGATGTATTTGGCTGTTTACGTTTTATATATATGTTTCCGCAAGAGTTCTGTTTGTATATATTTTAATTGCATGCAGTTGGAAAAATTTATGTGGCATAGCTCAGTTTGATACTGGGTATGTTACAATAGGTTCCATAGAGAGAACGAAAGAGTTATCTAGCATAGTGTGGCCCGACATGGATGGCCAGGGACGCTACAACCAAGGAAAATGTTACCTATTTCAATATAAGGTCTAACAATAACACAATAAAGAACATGCTTGGTGCCAAATCCAGCAACAATTCCCAACTCACAACCTCTCATTCCCCACAACCTATCCCACCCCAGGAAATGTACCCCTTCTCTGCTCAACATTCCTTCCGTTGTCCCACTTCCCTTCTAGGGATTCAACAAAAAGATGAACATGAAGTCTCAGATATCTATAACACCTGGAACACAAGCATACTCTAATAGCTCTGCACCCATTAGCCCAACAATTCTCTTACCAAAATATAATGCTCCACAGGCCTAAAAGATTACTTCTTCAGCCCAAACCACCAAGGATTTACTAGGTAACAATAAACTTCACAGCTATCCCAACAAAGGTACATATGATGGAATGATTGAGTGAATGTTGGAATGAATCATGGAATTACACTAATTCCCAACAATATATTTGCATGTTCCTAGCTTGACACTTGTCACTCTAGGAACTTGCCAATATATTTTCATGTTCTTGTCCAATATGCACACTGGATTAACTTAGAAGTCACCTTCTTGCTCTACCTGAATCACAGTCCAATCAATTACATGATTAACATTAGGAACATTCTTTTTAAGAAAAGACACATGAAACACATTACGTATGCACATGGATGCAGGCAGTGCAAGCATGTATGCAACATGACCAATCCTTTCCGGGATCTCAAATGGTCCACAATATCTTGCTACCAACTTTGGACTATTCCCTAATTTAAGTGAACACTTATTAACTTTCACTTTTAAGAAGACATGCTCACCCTATTTAAATCCTCTATGCTTTATGCCTTTCTCCACATAAATTTTCTACCTATCCTGTGTAGCCTATAAATTCTGCTTTATTTTCACCATATGTTCTTCCATTTCTCTGAGAAATTATGGTCCAACCACTGCTCTATCTGCTGGGTTGTCCCAGCTCACTGGCATGTTGCACTTTTAACCACATAATGCTTCAAATGGGCTCATCCTGATACCTGTTATTATAAGTAAACTCAAATAAATGTAAATAATCTTCCCATTTTAATGGTTTATCCATCACATACATTCGTATCATATTCTCAATCACATGATTAACCCTTTCTATTTTCCTATCTGATTATGGGTGATATGCTATGATAAAATTCAAGTTTGTCCCAAATCCTTTAAATAATCCCTTCCAAAAGTTTGATGTGAACTTGTGATCTCTATCAGAAACAATTGCCTTAGGCACACCATGTAGCCTGTAAATTTCTCTCATACAAATATATACAATGTTAGATTCCTTGTAAGTGAGCTTCACTAGAACAAAATGAACAACTTTGGTTAACTTATCCACCACCACTATGATGGAATCATTTTGCTTCACTATTCTGGGCAGCTTGGAGATAAAATCAATTGTCACAACTTCAAATTTCCACACAGGAATGGGATACGGTTGTATAAATCCAGCTGGATGTTTGTGTTCATCCTTGACCTTATGAAATTATATACATCTAGCAATATACTCAACCACCTCTTTCTTCACACTAGGCCAAAAATATTGGTTCTTTACAACTACAATGGTTTTCTAGTAACCTAGGTGCCAAACAAAAGACACATTGTGCATCTCTCTCAACACCATATTTTCAGTTCCTGAGATTTAGGCACATGTACTCTACCCCTATACATGAGGATTCCATCCTCTCTCAACTCATAATATTTAATTTTCTATTGTAAATTACCTTGCTGTAATATTTCTTTTGTCTCCATATAATGTTGATTTGATTTTGCAGCTTCCAAAATTCTCTCTTTCAAATTAGATTTGTACATGCTAATGGTTGTAACTTGCATTTCATGAACCCTCCTGCTGAGTGCATCAACCAAATTATTCTCCTTGCCTTTGATATGATTTATATAAAATTCATACTCACTAAGGAATTCCAACCATCTAATTTTCCTAGCATTCAAAGTTGGTTGTCCAAACAAATATTTCAGAACACCATGGTCTGTCCCCAACTCAAATATTTTTCTCATAAGATAATGCCTCCACATATTTAAGGCATGAAATATGGATTCCAATTCTAAATCATGAGTGGCATTGTGTTTCTCATATTCTTTTAACATCATTGACTCATATCATATCACATGCCTATTTTGGCTAAGAACTCCCCCAGGCCCTTCCTTGCAAGCATCAGTGCACACAATGAAATCTTCATTTTGATCATCGATATTCAATATTGGTGCACTTGTTAATAAATTCTTCAAGTGTTGAAATATTTATTCACGTTCATGGGCCCACTCGAACTTCAGACCCTTCTTATGTAAAGAAGTGATCAAATGTGCAATTCTTGAGAAGCTTTCAATAATAAATTTCAAGTCCCATGAAAGATCTAACCTCTGAGACATTTTTTGGTGTTGGTCATCCTCGAATGCATTCTATATTCTCAGGGTCCATAATTATCCCTTCCTCTGAAATGATATGTCCCAAATATTGTATCTTCCTCTAATAAAATGAGCACTTTCTCAACTTTGCATACAATTTATGCTCCCTCAATACTTGTAGCACCATTCTCAAGAGTTGCTCATGATCGTCTTTAGACTTAGAGTATATAAGTATGTCATGCAAGAATACAATGACAAGCTTATCCAATCAATTTCTAAAAATTCCATTCATCAAATACATGAAGACAACTAGCGCACTTGAAAACCTAAATGGTAGCACTGTAAACTCATCATGGCCATACCTTGTTCTAAATGTTGTCTTGTTGATATATTCTTTCTTAATTATCACCTAATGATAAACTGACATGAGGTCAATCTTAGAGAATATACTTGCATCTTTAAACTGATCAAAAACATCATCTATCCTCGGCAAATGATACTTGTTCTTCACAATCACCTTGATTAGCTACCTGAAATCAATGCACAAACTCAAGGTTCTATCCTTCTTGATCCATATTATTTTTGGAATGAAATGAAAGAAGCGATATTACAATGAAACACTCATGAAAATTTCCAGAAACAAAGAAATACATCAATACTTGATTTATATTAATAAAATAATTGTAAAGAGACTGTAAAAAAATACAGAGTGTAAGACTCACTAGAATGGTGACAACTTTATCTCTGAGAAGAGATGTGACGACTACGCTCATTTGCAAGAAAAATGATTACAATGAGGATCTGAAGGCCTTTTTATGATAAACAAGAATGCCAAAACCCTAGACATCCAAAAACCTAACCCTAAGAGATGAAACACCAAAATTCATGTGGGCCCCATTTGGGTAAGTTAGTACATTAACTTCCCGGGGTCATGATAGCCTATTGGAAAGGTATTTTTGATAAATACTCATTATGCCATCAAAATATGACTCAGTCTATAGCTTGATTGTGGCGAGCCAAAAAAACATTGTTTAGGGCCCCAGAACAACCCTAGAAGTACAAAGGAGCCAGTTGGAATAGGTGGGTGGCCACCAGTATCCACCTGGATCACTTATTCTTGAAAAATAGAACTGGTGCACCCCAAGGTGACACACTTGGGCATATATACCCCTTCTTCAAAATCTCTTCAAGTTGCATTTGCAATTCCTTCAACTCTGGTGTACTCATCCTATAAGGAGTCTTGGACATTAGGGAAACTCCAAGCATCAAATTGACAGAGAAATCTGTATCTCTCTTTGGTGGCAACCCTAGTATCTCTCTAAGTACATCTTCATACTCCTTCAAGACTAGATTCTATTCAATAATTGACACTTTATCCTTAGCTACCTCTTCCATATGAGTTGCATAAATTTTACATCCTTTTATGTAGCTTATTTTCAGTTGTAAGGATGAAATTTCTCTGATATATATTGCCCTTGGAATACCCTGACTTGTCCTCAATGATCCAGGGGATCAAATTTTTCTCAAAATTAAAAGTGCTCAGAATCACTTCAAATCGAACGGGTGCATAGGCCTCATTGTCACGAACCCAATGCAACTTGAACGGATTCAAACGAACATCATATGAGTGATATATCACGTTCTGTTCAATTTGCCAAACAGGCAAAAAATTGCTGACTGTACAGTTCGTACAGTCCGTACAGTTGCTGACGTGGCAGGTGCTGAGTTGGCAGGCCATACACTGATGTGGCAGGTGCTGAGTTGGCAGTTATGAGGTCAAATCACTTATCGACATGTGGCACATTTTTTGACAAGTGGGATGGTTCCACGTGGCTCAGACATGGGATGCCACGTGGCACCGTATTAAATTTGGTTGTTAACATTATATGGAGTCCATGGGGATCGAACCCCAGACCTCCCACCATGGTGGAGAACCTTCGCATGGTGTGGGTTACCAATAACCCACACTTTGTTGCTTATTCTATATCAGATTCATTTATATTTAAGTTTGATTTGTGGTATGGTTTGGGCGCGGTCCGGGCTGGGGCTAAGCCCCAGCCCCCATTCACATGGGTATAACCATGTGACTACACCGCGTGTGCGTTTCAAATGGTTTCAAAGCCCCGTGCGCC
>SNQJ01S0014181.1:235163-254036 GCA_010110895.2 Picea sitchensis
GTGCTGAGTTGGCAGGCCGTACACTGACGTGGCAGGTGTTGAGTTGGTAGGCCGTACACTGACGTGGCAGGTGCTGAGTTGGCAGACAGTTAGCAGTTATGAGGTTGAATCACTTATCAACACATGGCACATTTTTTGACAAGTGGGATGGTGCCACGTGGCGTCGTATTAAATTTGGTTGTTAAAATTATATGGATTTCGTGGGGATCGAACCCCGGACCTCTTGCAATGGTGGAGCGCCTTCACATGGTGTGGGTTACCAATAACCCATGCTTTGTTTCTTATTCTATATATGGATTCATTTATATTTAAGTTTGATTTGTGGTATGGTTTGGGCGCGATATAGGATGAGGCTAAGCCCCAGCCCCCATTCACATGCGTATAGCCATGAGACCACACCACACACGCATTTCAAATCCCCGCGTGCCTAGACACTTGTTACTTTCCCATACGTTTGAAACTTATCCCTTTTGTGTGCAGGGGACGCGGTCACATGACCATGCGCTCAACGACTTTGCGGTTAGGGGCCTAGGTTCCCTAACCATTCTACAATTGCGCATGTTTTTCAGTTATGTGCGTGGTGCTAGATTTAAGCACGGAAAAACACACATAGGCTAGGTTGGACAGAAAGAGGTGCATTTTGGCGATTCAGAGACAACAAGTTTGAAGGGGAACTTCCAGGAAGCCTATCTTCTTCAATTTTTGGCCAAATCAGGTGCCGAAAAAGCCCAGCTAAGGGTTTTTGGACGTTCTGAAGCGATTGGAGCCATCTATTTGGCATTTTGAGCATTGTAAATCACATATTTTAGCACTTTGAACAAATAATATAAAATATCCATTGGAAGCTGGACCAGGAGATGTAGCCCAAGAGAGGGGTGAACTCCTTTATCATTTGTTGTGTTATGTGTTTAATGTTCACTGTTATTTGCATCTTGAATGTGTAATTTTCTCTGAAATTTGTGTTTGCAAATTGATCCTTTTTCATAAGCACACTTAAATAAAACTTTGCAAATATTTTCAAGAATACAAGCCTTTATCATTTTTAGATCACTCAAGTTCCCTTTTTCATCTAAACGAGTGAAGGCCTTGTTGTATAATCTAGGACAACATGATTCTTATCCAACCAATCCATACCAATTAAGAAATCATAGGAACCCAAAGGTATGATATTCAAATTTGGCTTTGTGCTCAGTCCATTCAAGTCCATTGGACAATCCTTAACCAACTCATTGATTCTTATTTTAGCTCCTATAGCTAACGAAACCAACCAGGATTTCCCATGCTTTCTTCTTTGAAAATGAAATGTGTCAACAATATTAGGATCTATGTAACTATGGCTAGCTCCTGAATCAATTAAAATAGCTATAGGTTGATCATTGATCTTACCTTCCACTTCAATCATATGAGACTAACATTCATCTTTCTTGTTTTCCAGGGATATATATATCCCTGGAATGCTTCTTCCCATGTCCTCAACTATATCAACCTGTTGTACATTGTGAACAATCTTCACTCTTTCACCTCTATGAGGGAAATATCTGTACATGTGATTTCCCTCAAAACCCCAACATTTAATAGGATATTTTTTTGGCCTTTTCCCCATTTTTTCTAACATTCTGGCTCATTTTGAGCTGGCTTCCCTGGATAACTATTTTTGAAGAATGGTGGCTTGTGCCCTTTCTTCCTCTTCTCCATAACACCTTTGTTTTTGTCTTCCCAAGAGTTTTGGAAAGTTGTTCTTCATCTATGTTGATCATAAAGGAATTTGTCTCTCCTTATTGCTTCCTCCAATGTATCGAGATCATCATATTATATATTTTCACTACAGATTGAAGGTAACCTGCTCAGGTGTTGAAATATTGAGAGGGGGGGCGTGAATCAATATTATGCATTTTTTACCATTTCAATCACAACATGCAATAATTAAATTTAGCACTTATGATTCCATTCAATATATTGTTGCATTCAAGATAGCATAAACATATAACCATAGATACACAGTACACAATAATTTTATGTGGAAACTCAAATGGGAGAAAACCACAAAATGCTTTCTTATATATCAAAAGATTACATTCACAGGAAGAACCAACTTCGAAAATTCTCTAGAACCAACTGGAAGGAGGCACTAACCCCCCGATTTATAGTCTCTAAACTAAAGGAATCTACAACTTCCTAGATTCTCCAGCTCCAATTGGAAGGAGGCTCCAAACCCCTAGTTTACAGGCTCCAACCTGAAGGAAGCTACAACTCCCTTTCCTTGTCCCTTCCTTCCACCCTTGAATATAAATAAGAGAATCAACCTATCATTGATACTGATATATCATCATCGCCAAAATTGATACAAACACATAAAACTCATGCCAAGATCTCCAAGAATATTCTCCAAATCATGTGTCCAAAGTCACCATGATATGCATCAATCCATGTGCCAAGACATCTAAGATGTTCCTAAAATAATATGCCTCAAATCATATGTGCAAAATGTGCCTTAAACATGTGCCAAAATATCCAATATGTACCTCAACTATGTGCCAAAACCTCCAATATATGCCTCAAGCATATGCCAAAATTACCAAGATATAACCCTCAAAACAAACATAAAGAGATACCTTTAATCATGAGGAAACCCTAATACATGAGACTTCAAATCATCAAACTTTCCTAAGCTTTGGCATCAAGAGACGATCACCTTATTCAACTTTTATTTATGCTCGCTAGATTGAACTGGGCAACTCATGGAGCCTTACGTGGGATCCTTGTTGAACATCCTATACCTAACTTGCGAGGGTCTTCTCAAATAGGGTTTTCTAAAAACCCTTCTCCAATCTGCGGCTCCGATCACTCCCTCCTTCGCACAACTTCGCTACTTCACTTTCTCTAAGAAAACACATCCTTGATTATTAATTAAATGAGAGGTTCTTGATGTGTATTTATACCCTTCCAGGTAACCTCTTTACTTGAAATTTGAGCCGACTTGTAACTTCTTGTTTGCAACAAATTTTATCCTTTACTTTAGTTTAGGGCCTACTTGTAACTTCTTTGACCTTAGATTTGAGGCGTCTTAACCATACTTTGGGGCTTCATCTTTAAGAGGGAATAAATTCTTAATTTCAAGGAACCACGTGGCGTGCCACATATCGTTGGAAACAACATGACGAGGAATATCAATCTATGATGGTTCTGAATGCATTTTCAATGTCCTTCATGTTATTTTTCTTCATTTAACTTCGAGCTTCATGACTACACCTCCGAGGCTTCTTACCACTTAACCATATTTCTAGGGATTCTTGTAGACTTATTCAAAGTATCTTTCCATGAGGGCCATGCTCAAAGCTATGCCATAAGGGGACCAATTCAAAGACTTCTTCAAATACACCCATCACTCCTAGAGGCTTTTGGACTTCTTCTAGGATTGACATCAATGACAACCAATTTTCCAATATTAGGAACTTTTGAATCTTGACCTACTCATCCTTGATGAAGTCAACATACATCAACAACTCTAAGAATATCCTCTCATACTCATACAACGCCATGATCCCAAGATTAAATTCAAATAAATCCTTCATCTTCCTATCATAATAACCCTTGGAAAGGTATTTGTTATAAAAATGCCTTTTGAATTTCCTCCAAGTGATGTTCTTCTCATCAAAGTGGTTAACTTGTACAAATTGGTCCCACCACATTGATGCTTTTCCATTGAGCTAGTAGACTGAAATTCTTCCTTATGCTTGTGAGGAATAATTATGCAATTGAAAGTACTTCCTCATTCCCAACAACCAAACCTCTGCATCCTCATCTTTCTAGTGCTCACCATCAAAGGTAGGAGGTTTGGTCTTCCTCATTTCTACTTGTAGTCCATCCACCCCAAACCTTATGTTATTATTTTTGAAAGGAGATAAAATTAGACTATTATATTCTCTTCCAATTGAGTGTCTGGGGAGTGATTATGATGCCTACCAACACTCTTAGATTCTTCCTTTTTGGCATGAGATATGTTATCCTTTGACTTACTTGAAACTGTCTCCTTATCCAACTTCTTCTCTATCTTGTCCAAGATCTGAAACAACTTGATGTTAAATCCATTTTGATGCACTTGAACTTTTATAAGCTTCTCATTATCATCTTCATAGGTCAACACATCCCTTTGCAAACTCTTTATTGTCTCTACCAATTTTATTCTCTCCTCTTTTCCTTCTCCATGCCCATTTGATTATGTCCCTGCATTACCCATGCTGACATACAACCCCTTGAATTCATATTCATTGTTGTAGGTTCTATGAGCATCTTCCCCGTTTCTGGTCTCTATGTTGATTCTGCTCTATTCTATTTGTGTCTCTGATTCTGCAAAATGTGCATGCAATAGGATTTGTTAGAAAAAATAATTCGAAAAAACTATAAAATTATGCACAACTCTGCCCTTTAAGTGCACCATAATTCTTCTTTTTGATTGTTGTTGAATTTTGTTTCTCAATTCAAATTTCTAGGTGCATATTTGGATTCTTCCACCCAAGAACTTTCTAATGACTATTTTCTCATTACTCATTTATAAGCATCTGAAACTTACTCATTTTTCCCAATTGTGCACCTTTTATTTGGTGAACATATTTCCAAACAACCAATATTTTGGAATTTTGAAAGAATCCCAATTGGGTTTCCTCTTGCCTATATTTTGAGCAATCTGATCAAGTTCCACCTTCATCCAACATCCATGCTTCTAGTTACATCCTACTGAAGTTTGTATTGTTTTCCCCTTTTTTCACGAAATGCTACAGGAATCGTCCCTCTCATCCTATACACTTTCAGATGCCTAGATTCACAATCTGTCTCCATAGATGTCTTCTATGGTTCATGAGATTTCCATATAATTCTCCCGTGCCCCAAACTGACTTCCAAGTAGGTATTTATGCCCTCTGGAAATCAATTGGTATTGAAATTTTACCTTGCATTGTTTCCACTATAAATTTCTCATACGAGCTCCATATTGCGAACAAAATATCTCGTTGGAAATCTCTCATCAAGATTTTTTATTTAAGTTGTAGATAATCTATGAGGTTCCTACAAAACTTGCAGTCTTGAAAATTAAAACTCCTAGAAACATTGTTTAAATCTTCAAATATGCCCTACAAGTTTATGAACTGCAAAACACAATTTTTCTAACAAATTCCACTATTTTCTGCTGACCTAGATGATGATGTGGTGTTTTGGGTCCACCTGGCACCCTGAGGTGATGCCATGTCAACCCCTTGACCACCCTGGCCCTGCTTGTCATCCCTCACTTACCTATTTCCATTTTCCCTTTTTTCATCTTTACCTTTATCTCACTTTATAAATAATAAAGTGTTTTTATTTACAAGCCCCACCTGCCCAAATGGCACACCTATGACCCCAAATGGGACAAGGGTCCCACCTTGTCTGTCAGGTCTCCACATGGCACCCTCTCACTAGCTGCAGGGATGGGTGGGTCCCATCCCACACCCCTTTTCCTTTGACGCACAAACTTGTCCCCACCCCTAATATGATTGTGGAGATTAGAGCACGATCAATGGCTCTCGACAATTTTTCATCCTCAACTTGCATGAGGGTTAACATCCCTTTGCGATGCAATGGTGGTTTTTTCCCATGATACGTGACACTTTTCTATTGGCTTCACATCGCCATAGAACTCTTGGAAAATTTCCTTGCTACCATGCGATACCACTTATGGTATCTCTCAATACCACCTCACCTAATGTGGCACCCACATTATCCCTAGGCCTATTTCCACACACTACCAAGATTGACACCGTGGTTTTCCAACCCACCACCATGGACCTTCCATCTCCAAGATATAACGATGGAGATGATAGGAAGATCAACAATTGTGTTTCATTTCACATGGTCAACGTGCACACAATTAAAAAACCCTGATGTGATGCGATGGTGGTTTTTTCCATGATATGTGGCGCATTATTATTGGTTTCACATTACCAAGAGATATTTCAAAACTACTCTCCCTGAAATGTGATACCACTTACTGTTGGCACATGGGCATACCCAGGGTTCAACTCTAAAATCACACCAACAAACCCTAACTATTGGCCCTCTCAGAAACACCTGTGAAGTAGATGAAGTCTCACCTGAAGTAGCAATAGGGGGGTTGCGCAACACACCTATCTACAACCAGAGGAAATGCAGAATGATTCTAGAACAACAATGCAATAAAACCTAGATATTCTTTAACAGTGTTATACTTAGCTTCGCAAAGTTAGTTTTATCTCATTATCTTCAATAGGAACAATAACAATGCATAACAATATAATAGATAGAAAATAGCACAACATCAACCATAAGAACAACAAGATTTACGTGGTTCACCCTCTCCCTAGGGCTACATCCATGAAACTGTGCTTCTTGATGTAATAGATGAAAACATATAGTTCTAGCTGTGCACTTAGTTGTATATCCTTCTCTCTCTTTCTCTTTATTTCCCCTCCCTGTGCACCCAACTACATGGTTGATCTTTGCACCCAGCTGAAGACCCAGAATACAAGAATGCTCTACCACAAGGTACCTCTATCTCTCAATATTGCTATCACCCACAAAAACCAACCCTCTCAACTCTTCTAGAACTTTATTTATACATTTCATGACTTTTAGACAACCCTAGATTGAAGTCTAGGTGTCAAACCCTAGGTCCATATAACCTGCCTTTTCAGGACTTCTCCACCTTGTCCTTCCTTCTTCTCCATGAGGTGATCCAAAGCACCTATTAGTGTCTTCTTTCGCTTGCTGACCTGTCCAAGATTCATCTTCCTTGCTACTTTGTCTTCCTTGATCTTCTCCTTTAGAGACTCTCTTTTCCTTTACCTCACTCCTTATTTTCTTCTTCTTTAACCACTTTCCCCCTCTTCTATTTGTGTGCCTTCTGTGCTCTTCATACCTTGTCTTCCTTCTTTAATATTTTATTTCTTCCTTAATACATGACCAAGGGCCAACAAGCCCCTAACACTCACATGTGACTCATCCCGAATCACTGTAGGGTTGACCCTCCTGTATTACTTCGACTGTAGACTACGTGGAGCATCCTGTGCTTTCTTCTTTGTCCCTCCCTATCATGTGCATACTATATTTTCTGTGTCTAGTACCCAATTTAAACTGCACCTGGTACCTATACCCTTCTTCCTTTTCTTTTACTGAGAGCTGTGGGGCAACTGGTTGTCATAATACATATTTAACCGGATCTCATTCACTAAACCATCCTCCCATTCTCCATTAAGGGTCTTCAACTATGCAACTCCACCTTCTGTAATAAAGGCAACCTCAAATGGACCAAGCCAATGTGTCATGAACTTCCCTGGATGCTTCATGAACTTCTTATCGTACAAAATTACCAAATCTCCTTGTTTAAATGCTTTCTTCTTGATATGTCCATCGTGGTAATCCTTTTCTTGTTCTTTTTGTACTTGCTAATGAAATCCTGCAATGAACCTATCTTCCTCTAATTCTGACAACTGCGCGAGCCTGTCTTGAACAATGTCGATGTCATACATACCTATAAATGCTGCAATTCTTAAACTAGGAACCAAGTATTCCATAGGAATCACTACTTCCAAGCCATATACTAAATTAAAGGGAGTCTGTGTGGTTAACTTTTTGCAAGTAGTTCTATAAGCCCATAACACTGTTGGAATTCTCAGATCCCAATCATCTCTGTTAGCACTGCAAATCTTAGTCAATGTTGTCTCCAAGATATTATTGAAGGCTTCAATTGTAACATTCACATGTGGGTGGTATGGATTTCTCTTTTGATGGTGAACTTCAAACTTCTGAGTCAAGGCTTCAATATTTTTGTTGATGAAGTGTGTGTCATGATCACTCATAAGGATCTTTTGGCATCCAAATCTGGTTATGATATCATCAAATATAAACCACACAACTGTAGCTGCACTACAGTCCTTAACTTCTCTTGCTTCTGCCCATCTGGTCAAATACTCTGTAGCAGTGATAATGTATCGAGCTCCTGTGTGGTTTCTTGGTGGGTTGATCAGTCCCACAAAGTCAATAGCCCATTTCTCAAATGATTGTAAGTTTAACTGAGGTACTAAAGTAATCTCATCCCTTATAGAAGGCTTCCCTATCCTTTGGCATACATCACAGGCTCTGTAGTATATCTAGCATCCTTATGTAAAGTGGGCCACCAGAGGCCAGCTATGAGAACCTTATGCGTTGTTGCTTTCCCTGCATAATGTCCTGCTGCGATGCCTTCATGCGCTTCTACAAGGATCAATGGTATTTCATACTCCATAAAACATCTTCTTAAGATCTCATCTAGTCCCATATTGTATAACTGTCCAACTATAAGTTGAAAATATGCAGTGCGGACTACCAACTATTTATTCTGAATAATTGTGTACTCGTGAGGTGGCATTCTTGTGGATAGGAACTGGACTATTTCGGCGAAGTGATCATCGAATTTTCTGATGGCCAACAACTGTGCATATGGTAGTATATCATCTAGGCTGGTAGGTTCCTCGCCATGTTCTAACCTAGATAAGTGACCAAGTCCTTTATTCATTCTTCCTGGATTGACCACTATCTCAAAGTCATACTCCTGAAATAATAGTAGCCATGTTCATATTCTTCCCCCTAACACTGTCTTGTTGACTAAGTGTTTTAATGCAGAATGATCAATGAACATATTAAAGTGTCCTCCCAACAAGTAGTATCTAAACTTCTGCAACACATATACCATAGCTAAGCCTTCTCTTTCAGTGGTAGTATAATTCCTTTCAGATGTAGAAATATTTTTTTCTAGGAAAGGCTATAGGGTAGTTGTTGGCCCTTGACCAAGTTTTGAGGATCCTTGGTCATTTTTGACCATTTTGGGACTTCGAGAGGCTGTTGAAGGTGGAGCACAAGAAGAAGCGAAGATCGTGGGATCTCGGCCCCTTTTTAGGGATTTTTGGGTTTTGGGATTATGTAATGGGTATGGGGATGTCGACCCATGGGTTTACCCATGTTTAGGCCTATTTTGTAAAGTATAAATATATGTCTAGGCGATGTAAGAGGTGGTGTGTGTGTGTATGGGAAGTAGGCATATTTGTGGTGTTGTTCTAATTTCTAAGTGATGAGTGCGAATTGTAAATGATTCATGCATACTGGGTTCAGACTTCCAGAGCTAAGTGCAAGTTGTCTGTAGTGCTTTGTGCACAGACTGTGGAAGGCTTTGTGTTGTAACTCAAGGAAGGAGGATCTAGCGAGGTGCGCAAATCTCCTGTCCTCTGTGGAGTAAGATCTCAAGGCTCTGTGCATGTAGTTGATTGACCGAGATAATAAAGAGAAGAAGAGTTGGTGGATGTATCCCTAGGGTGGGGGTGAACCACGTATATCCTGTGTTGTCATGCTTTGTGCAATGTATTGATGTGTTTAATTTCTTAAGTGATTTGATATAGATGAATGATAGATAGATCTGTTGATTCTTTGTGATTAATAATATGAATAAGTGCTAGATATAACTCATGTGAATGTTCTTAGTGCTCGATTATAATAGATCTGGGTGAATACTGCGATGCTATGTGATTAGGTTTTTACTGCGAAGTAGATACTAGTTAAATATTGAAGGATTATAATTGCTAAGTGCTCTGTTAAGGTACTACAATCACATATCTGTGTCCCAGCTAAGGTTGCAGACACTGGAGTCCTGCAACCACCCCTGCCTCTACCTCGGGTGAGACTTCATCTACTACGCAGGTGTTTCCGAAAGGGCCGATAGTTAGGGTTTTGTTGGCATGCTATTGTAGCGTTGAACCCTGGGTCTGCCCCTGTGACAACAAATGGTTCCATTGTTGGGACCTAAAACTGTGATTGCTGGGAACTAAGAAAGAAGAAGCTCTGTGTGAAGATTTGACTTGAAACTGTGAAAGCTCTGTGCGTAGATCTGTTGCCCTAGTGCGCAGTATTATACTCGATTTGTGAAGCTCTGTGCTAAGAAAAGAAGTATGATCTGAAGAAAAGAGGTAAGATATGAAGGATTTGTTCTTTGTTAAAGGTAAGAATAGTGAAAAGTTTTAGATCTGGAAGCTTTGTGCTCTGCTGAAAGTAAGATTAGCGGAAATTTTTGTTTCAAGAGTATGGATCTAGGTATGTTTGATAATTTTTTTCCTTGCCTGAAAACTAGGGCACAACTAGAAGAAAAGAGGTTTGATATGAGTAGATCTGATAGAAATAATGAAATATATGTTATACCTATGCATAGAAAGAATGTTTGGACTAACAAATGGATGCAAGATCCTAGAGATATTTTCTTGTAGGTTAGCTACTATGATTCTAGTGCGTAGTATAGGAAGGGCTGGGGATTGTTTAAAAGGAAGAGAGGATTAAATTTTTGTTACAGTTGCAGAAGACCGTGACATCTTGCTAAGGAATTCCCTGGTGGAAGACCTAGTTTTCTTTGTTGTAAAGCTGTGGATGATGAAGTTTTGGATTTCCCTAGAATCATTGTTAAGGTTGAAAGAATGAATATGATCCAAGAAGACCCTGAGGAAGTTCAAGACACTAAGGCCCTGGCAGAAACCTCGAAAGTATCAGAGACTATATTGTTGCAAATGAAAGAAACCCTGAATGACCACCAACATATCAACTTATCAGAGATATTCAAAGAAAAAGAGTACATAGAAGCATGAATAGGAGACTTCGACATAGAATTTGTTCTGGATGAAGAAACATAGGTAAATATTATGACAGAAAGAACTTGGGAAACTTTAGGAAAGCCTTCTATAATTCCTTCATTGGGGGGAATAGGATTATTTAGAGGAAAGATGATAAAACTATGTGGAAATATCACCTAGATATCTATGAGTTCTCATGGAACTTCGACAGAAGAAGATTTTGAGGTTGTTAAATTTATTGAGAACAATGCCCCATTTTCTATGTTACTAGGGAAGCCTTGGATAAAAAAGGATCAAACCAGAAGAAAAGAAGAGGAAGTCTCAAAGCAGAAGAAGTAGGAATTAAAATATTTCATGACTAGGAAGATCACACACTTGATCGAGGAACAGGAGAATAGGTCGAAGTTATGTAGAACCAGAGACTTGGATGTCAAAATCGGAAGAACATAAGAAGACACATAGAAGACTGAAGTACCTACCCCATATAGAGAATAAGTATTGCCCTTGAATCCTAGGAAAGAATATCAACAACGCGAAGTAACTATGCCAAGAGGAGATACGAATCAGAATGGAAAGAGAAATAGTGAGACAAAGCTCACTGGAAATTAGGCTAGAAAACTAAGCAAGAAGAGATCAAAGATAGAAAAGTTACAGAAAGTTCGAGAGGGAACTTTGCGGAAGGAAAATTTACAAAAATGGAACTTTGTTGGGATATCAACACATCGTCACATGGCACTTCGCCATGACAAAGAAATATAGCCATTGGTAACAGTGTAACAGTTAGACAGATACCCCGAATGGGTAGAAATACATTTATGGTCATAAATCTCGCCATTAGACCGTTGGGACCGCACTGTAATAGACATAACTAAGTTAATGAAGGATTCTCACCCATTGGAAAGATCCATTGCCTAGTTATCTACTTATTCTGCCGAGCCTTGCACTGAGAACACTTTTTCCACCCATGATTATCTGAGCTCATAGATTAGTTGATTTCGCGCAATGATCATCGAGCTATCGCTATCCATCCCGTCACATTGAGTTGTTTCTCTTCAACCTGAGATAGTCAACCACGAGCGTGTGTGTTTGAAGAACTTAGTGGATTCGAAGAGTCCGTGAAGGAGGTACTCATCGACCTTATGACTAAAAGAGTAATGTCTGTGGGTGTACAAGCTTCGCCGATGAGAGGAGTGCAAGCCTCTCCATCGACTGCTCGCGGATTTGGACCCTCCTGAGTTGTCACAGAAAAGAGAACTAAGCACATATATGACCTAGCAAATGCGAAGCTAATCCCGACCATCCTACCTGAGTATATCCCACCCCTGGCTGGTGTAGTAAGTCGCGAAGGTGTCCTAAGGGACTTCGACTACACTGTCATCACTACGTACCTCCCGAAGGGAATACGCACTGTCAGACCACAACTAGAAAGGATTCCAACCTTGAATATTAGTGACTATAACCTAGGAGACCATAAGAGCTATGGCATGCTCGCACCTTATAAATATATGACCAAGATGAAGGGGAAAAAGACGAAAATCATCCCTCAACCATGGACAATGAACCTCGTGCTGTCCACCCTATTAAATGTAATGAAGATCCCACATTTTGGAAGGCACCAGGAGGTTAACGCCTGCGTTAAGCTCCTGCTGTCATGCTTCCATGGTGGCTATCTGTGGTTGGACAGACGTATCACCGTCGATCCAGTTCTGATCCATAGGATTAGCGGACTAAGCATGCAGGGACCCGACCCACAAGAGTTCTACCCAGGAAAAGTTGTAGACCATGCCCTGGCATAGATGATTAAAGAAACATATGGCGATGTTGAGAAGGGGACGCGAGGCTACAAGGTAGCCTCCATCCAGAATGGTGCAGTGCGTCTAACATGTCAGTTAATTGCAGGAAAGCTAGTAAGAAAGAACAGACCCACATAGGTCACAGGGTTTGTAGTTGACCTCGCTGGGAAATTCATGGAAGGCCTAGAGATGAATTCGGAAAAGTACCTAGTCAACCAACTCGAACTAGATTGTCACGAAGCCCAGGATCAAGGCTATGAGTTTCACTTTAGTTGGCTCCTGATCCTCATCATGTTTAATGCTTGGGATATGCCAGAAGGTGCGACCTTCCCTGACATCGATCCATTTGAGTCACTTGCTGTGAAGTTCACCATGCTCTGGTATTCGAGCGATATGGGGAAGCAGTGATAGTCAAATGCAGTATTTCATACCTACTACCTGCAGATTAGGAGAGATATTGAGTCCTTTCCTCGTATGATGCTAAACACCCTGGACATGTTCATGAGTCTTATGAAGTTCCACGCATATAGGCATTTTATTTACATTACTTCACGTGGCGATGAAAGCAAAGAAGAACTTCAGTACTACTACAAGCTCACTACAGAGGACCTGGAAGAAATCATTAAAGATTGGCCAACATAATTCCTTATCCCTGTTGACCCCGCAGAGTTGTCTGACCTAGACCTCATTGGAAACCCGGTAGTTACTCGCGAAGAGTATGATTCCCCAAGCAGCAGTAGGAAGAAAATAAGCAAGATGTACACAAAATACACAACATGACAGAAGAGACCGCATCCGAGTCACCTAGTGAAGGAGGTGATGAAAAAGTGAACAAAAAGGAAAATCAATAAGAAGAAGATAAGCAAGGTGAAGTAACACCGCCACTGAACCCTCCTGAAGACACTAATCCCTCTAATAAAAGGAAGGTTTCCCCCACGAAACCTTCATCGTGGAAGAAAGCCAAAGCCAACAAGCCAAAGATGCAGAGTGTACTCATGGTTGATGACTTCGATTTCATTATTTCAGTCGTAGGAGATGCCTCAAAAGAGCTTGTGAAAAGGAATGAAGCAAAACAAGAAGCCATTTATGATAGAATTGTAGCATAACTAAGAGGTGTACAACAATCCCTTTATTCAAGCTGCGCAGTGTCCACTGCACCCCCGCCCTCGGAAGAACCAAAATTGGGAGATGAGCCTACTCAACTCCGCAGACTAGATTATGTGACTGAAGCCCACCTTCATCGAGCACAGAATGAGAAAGGATAGGTCACAATGGCCCTGAAACACGCACAGGAAGAAGTTATAGAGAAACATAGGATTTCCCAGCAGGAGAAGGATGCTCTTCAAGAAAAGTTCGAAGAAGAAAGAGCACAGATCCAACAGGAGAAAGAAAAGTTGTCCACGGAGCAGGTCATAGTGAAATACGTAGTCAAAAGAGAACTTCACTCTGTGACAGGTTTGGAGCATAAGGACAAAGAACCAGTAGAAAACTAAGTAGATCAGCTCGTAGAACCTATCCAATAGCTACAACAAAGAGTAACAGATCTCGAGCTAAGAACAATGCCTAGTACTCCGCAGGATGTGCGAGATCAAAGAGAAGCAACTGCTCGAGGCACAATTGAGAGAATAAAGGCCCTTACCATGGAATGTAAACAACTGAGTGATCGCAGTGCCCAAATTTATGAGTGACTCACTAAGAACCCCGAGTTGAAGGCACTGGAGTTGCAGCTCCAGGAGGTGAAGCAGCAAGCAGAAATAGTACAGGCGCAGTTGAAGCCCCTGTCATCCACTGAGAGAATGAAGCGATCCCAAGAACAACGCAATGCTCAACAACAATTCCACACCATTCAGAGCAGAGTCATGGAAATGACTTAGAGGCTCCAACCTATACAGGACGAGGCTTTCCAGCTATTCACAGAGATCGAAGGCCAAGGAGAAGAACTGGAGTAAGTCGTCACTGTAGTCGAACAACACTTAGAGGGACCTGTGAACGAAGTTGTTATCCAAGAGTTCGCTGAGCAGGAGGCCATGACACAATAAAAGGTTGAAGCATCTCGAGGATTTTGAGGTAGAATTACCCAAAGCAGAGTGACTTGGGACGAGTCACAGGTGAGTGTTGGGGGCCTGTTGGCCCTTGACCAAGTTTTGAGGATCCTTGGTCATTTTTTACCATTTTGGGACTTTGACAGGTTATCGAAGGTGGAGCGCAAGAATAAGTGGAGATTGTTGGATCTCGGCCATGTTTTAGGGATTTTTGGGTTTTGGGCTTATGTAACGGGTATGGGGATGTTGACCCATGGGTTTACCCATGTTTAGGCCTATTTTGTAAAGTATAAATAGATGTCTAGGCGATGTAAGAGGTGGTGTGTGTGCATATGGGAAGTAGGCATCTATGTGGTGTTGTTCTAAATGCTAAGTGATGACTGCGAATTGTAAATTTTTCTTACATACTGGGTTCATATTTGCATAGCTAAGTGCAAGTCATCTGTAGTGATTTGTGCACAGACTGTGGAAGGCTTTGTGTTGTAACTCAAGGAAGGAGGATCTAGCGAGGTGTGCAGATCTCCTGTCCTCTATGGAGTAAGATCTCAAGGCTCTGTGCATGTAGATGATTAACCGAGATAATAAACATAAGAAGAGTTGGTGGATGTAGCCCTAGGGTGGGGGTGAACCACGTATATCCTGTGTTGTCATGGTTTATGCGATGTATTGATGTGTTTACCTGCTTAAGTTCTTTGATATATATGAATGATAGATAGATCTGTTGATTCTTTGTGCTTAATAATATGAATAAGTGCTAGATCTAACTCATGTAAATGTTCTTAGTGCTTGATTATACTAGATCTGGGTGAATACTGCGATGCTCTGTGATTAGGATTTTACTGCGAAGTAGCTACTGGTTAAATATTGAAGGATTATAATTGCTAAGTGCTTTGTTAAGGTACTAAAATCATAGATCTGTATCCCAGCTAAGGTTGCAGACAATGGAGTCCTACAACCACCCCTGCCTCTACCTCGGGTGAGACTTTATCTTCTTCGTAGGTGTTGCCAAAAGGGCTAGTAGTTAGGGTTTTTTTGTTGCACTGTTGTAGCATTGAACCCTGGGTCTGCCCCTGTGCCAATAGTGGTCAATGTCTCCTACACCTGGCTATGCTAATATTTCTCCTAATGCAATGGATGAAGCATCGACATGAACATTGAAATCCTTATCCCAATATGGAAAAACGAAGATAGGCGCATTGACCATTTTCTTCTTTAGTGTGTCGAAGCTCTACTGGAATTCCTCTGTTCATTGACACTTACTATATTTATTTAATAGCTTCTCCATAGGTGTTGTTATATGTGTGCAACCCTTAATAAATTTTCTGTAATATCCAATGTGTCCTAGTGCAGTGCGCAACTGTCTCACTGAAGTAGGAGGAGGTAGATCAACAATGATATAAATCTTGGAAGGATCTACCAAAAACCCCTGTTTTCACACAATGTGTCCTAACAACACTCCAAAAGGTGAAAATAAAATACACTTCTTCATATTCATGGAAATCTGACATTGCCTGCACTTATTTAACATTAATCTCAAGCTTCCAATATGATATTTCAGTAGGCTAAAAATGGTCCAATCATCAAAGTATGATTCCAAAGACTTGTGTAAAAAGTCCTTAAATGCTTCGACCACCACCCTAGAAAATATGGCTGGTGCATTCTTCAAGCCAAAAGGCATCACAGTGTACTGAAAATAACCCCATTCTATTGCAAATGTAGTCTTATGTCAGTCTTCCTTAGCAATTATGATCTAGTGATATCTTGAAAATACATCTGTGAATGAATAAACCTCCTGTCCTCCGACATTATATAGAACCTCATTAGTAAAAGGTGTAGGGAATGGATCATGTAAACATGCATCATTAAATTTCCTTAGATCCACACAGATCCCGATTTATGCTGACTTCTTATCTTGGACCACCATAGGGCTGATCCATTCAGATTCTTCAAATGGTTCTATGATTCATGCTTCCAACATTCTATCTAATTCAATCTTAAATTTCTGCTTATACTTGGGATTCAGTATGTACGGTCTCTTCTTGATAGGTCTTGCATCTTCTCTCAAAGGGATCTTCATTTCTCCCATGGGCCCTTTAATTCCCTTCATGTCTGTGAACTTGGTTGGAAACAATTCCTGATACTCATGCAATAGTTCTGTAATCTTACTAATAGTAGCATCATCCCAATAGTCTCCAACATTTTCTAACTTAGGTGTTTGTTCTGTTCCAATGTTAACTTTCTTAATTTTAATAGGCCTCCCTACAAAAGGTAATTCAATCCCCAACCCTTGTATATATCTTTTCCTTTCAGTTTCTGAAATGTTCACATTCCTAGGATCATCATATTCATCAACATTAATATTATAACAACCATGTAACCACTTAAGAGGCACACTCCATTCATCTTCTTCTTGTTCAAAAGGGGGGTTAGATATTTTCTCAAAGACCTTTTGTCTTATAATTTGTAAATCATGATCTACTGTAGGGTACTGACCTTCAAATAGGAATGTAGCTATAAATTTTTGGGTCATACCATACCAATATGTAGTGGCTAAGCGTAGTTCTGCTTGAAGATACTAATTGATAGGCATAGTATCTAAGGTGTTAATGAACTTATGTACTCACTGTTCCTTGGGAATGCTTCTCCAAGCTTCCTTATAACTTCTCACATGGTCCTTAGGACAACTCTGACCTATATATTGAACTTCACAACCTTCAGCTTGGTTTGAAAAGCGCACTATCAATAAGGTGCGACATTGCACCCACTCTGTGATGTTCTTCTTGTGTGTTCCCCACCATATAGCTGGTGTTGCTTTCAAGGCTTCATCTAGTGCCAACATCCTCTATTGTACTGGTACAATTTTCTCAAATTCAGCTAGAAATGTTTCTAAATTATTCAATCCATCAAATGTAGGAAGATTACTTATTTATGTGCCAATTCAATGAACTGCCTTGTTCAACTTGGCACACCTCCACGTAGAGAATTCATACATTCTATTCTGCCAGTTTTCCAATGCTTCTTATGAATCTGATGAGCATGCACTCTCACTTCGCCAACTTAGATTTCCATCTGTTGTAGGGTTAATATAATCCTGTTGTCCTTCTGTCAGTTTATATATGTTCTCTAGTTCATAGGCACGATCTTCTTCTCTTATAGGTTATGTGTATCTGCGGCCTTCATCAGGATCAAGAGGTGCAATGATCTTAAGGCCATTACCCTCAAATGTCATTCTTCTCTTTTTTAGGTCAACACCAGTCAAATTGTTGAAAGCCCAATCAATTCCTAACATCGCAGGATAGGGACATCTATCATCAACAATATCGATCACTTCGAAATCTGAAAATGTACTCACTTCATTGATGTCCACAGGGACATGATCTAGTATTCCAAAGGGGCTTACCGCCTACTGGTTAGCCATCCTGAGCCTAATAGGAGACTAAACCAATTTAGGTTTTCCCATCAGTGCCCAAGTCTGCTTTGTCATAACATTTAATTTTGATCCCAGGTCGAGGACCACATAGTCCACGTCATAGTCTCCAATATGAGCACTAAGGTGTAGTTCCTTGCTTGTCCTCCTTTTCCTAGATACTTGATTCACATCTCTACTCAGTAGAGGATCTTTTCTTCCAATTTCATACTATCTTATCAGGTGTTGTAGTTCCTACACAACTCTTTAATATTTAATCAAATTGATACAAGTATATAAGAAATCCATAAGATTACTTACCTCTTTTCCTTGCCTCAGTAGGACAAAATAATCGAATGTTGGAGGCATTTCACATTCCTTTACTTCTGGTTTTTCCCTAGATGAAGAAGCTTTTTATCCTACAAATTCTCTCCTTGCTTATTCAAAAGTGTGTTTTTCCTTTCTTGGGTCAAACAATGGTGCCTTCTTTGAAGCTCTCCTGATCCCTAATCCATCTGTAGTATTTCCTGGAGTCACCTTATCTTCTCCTGTGACAACACCTCCTCTAGTAATAACAAATAATCTAGGTTCCTCACCGCGAGGTTCAACTGAAATTAGTTGGACTTGTTGGTTTGCACCTCTTCTTTCCTAAAGTTTGGCTAACAATACTGGACAATATTCAATGACATGGTTAAATGAATTACAATAGCTGCACGTAGTAGAAGGGTTCTAAAAATCCCTTTCCAAATGACCTGGTTGGGCGTAGTTATAACAAATAATCTGACCTTGTCCTTGACCCATGCCTCCTTCTCGTCCTCTTCCTCTGAATCCACCATGAGGGTTTGTTGTGGGGTATTCTACCCTACAGACTAATAAGCTAGGGCTCTAAACTTATACGCAGAAAATGACCCTTAAGATTTAACTTTTAACCTTCTACCCAAAATCTCAACCCCTTTTCGAGCAAACAATGGAAGAATCGA